>QKQZ01042698.1:0-12877 GCA_003595255.1 Solenopsis fugax
TACATTTACATGTAATTTATCTTATCTTTATCTAGATAAATTTTAAGTTATCTAAGCGCAACAGTGGAAATTACTGTATTTTCTAAGAGATATTTCATAGATAAAGTTAGTTTTATTTTTGTATTATTAAAATACATTTAAGATTATTATACTAAATTTGGTTTCAACTTCAGTTAATTACTAGATTAATTTAACAGATAATCGTTCGTTTCTATTTTCATAGATTGTAATAATGGCTATAAATAATGTTCGCAACCTATACATATAATTACTATATTTATTTTATAATTTTACAGTTAGTATAAAAATATTTGTACTTTGTAATTCCATAGAGATTTTTTAATATGGATGATATTCATATTTCTTCAATTTTTCTGTTTTATGACTGCACATTCCAATTTCCGTGGTATCAAATAGTAAAAGCTATATTTTTCATCATGCTTGTGAATTTCATCGTATTATCTGCATTTTTCTCATTGTAGCGTAATTAAATTAATTCTACAAAAAGAATGCATTAAAACGAATAAATAAATTTACACGCATTCTGTAGAATTTGAAATATTATAATGAAAAAATGTAAATGATACATTTTTTTTTGTTATTCCACGTATTCTCTAAATTCCGAGATTCTGAAATATTTTTATGGGAAAAAGAGAGAAAAAGATGTATTGAATTTATTTTTGAAGAAATTGACTCTTTACTACGCTTTTTTCGTACCAAACTCGATTTCTATTATCTCTGTTTCAAGTTTCGTAAATTGGTTGCGAGAGGAGACGAGGTCGATCTGTGAGTCGTGAAAGTTAAAGTTCGCGAGCAGTTTTCGCGACTCGCACGTACCATAAGTGATGCATCGTGACTTTGAACTCGCTGTCGCATCATGCGTTCGGTGCACTCGCGTCCTGCGATCCGCGGGCGCTGGCCCCTGTCTCCTCATCTCCCCGCGGAGGTTACGTCACTAGCATTCAGTTAGGCGAGGTCGGGATCAGAGTGGCGCGCGGGTCACGATTTGCCTTTATTCACTTTAGACTTGAACACTCGCGTAGTTGATCGCGGCGAAGCCTGAAACTGAACCTACCATTTCAGCGTCACGATCAGAAACTGCTCGGACATTTTATGATTATTTTTAAGAATATTTTATGTTGTAAAAATATATATATCAAATATGAATGCAAATATGTATCTCTTGCAGAACTTTATTTTATTACACACATTTTTAAATACTAATGTATTGTGAAGAATATACGATTAGGAGACGTTTGAAATTCTTCATAAATGAAATAAATGAAAAAAATGAAAATAATGAAAATACATATGTTTATTTTAAAGCACAAATAACAGAATAAAGCGTTTATTTTATTTATTCTAACGCTATAATTTAGCATACACAGAAAAAAATGAGTATCAAATCAACAATTCATTGTTTCATGTATAAGCAAGAATATAAAATCTTCTTGGAAAGAAGAGAAAAACTTTCTCCATGTAAGCAAATGATGTCTGTTTAAGATTATAAATTTTTTCAAGATTTTATATTCTTGCTTATATATGAAACAATGAATTGTTAATTTGATATTAATTTTTTTTCTGTGTTGTTAGGAGAAATTAAGAGGCTTAAATCTATTTTTCTGATAGCGTAAAACAAGCGGCAAAATTAATTAAATTTAAAGTCTTACGTATATAAAGTAATTGGTATATTGTTGGAATAATTCCTTACAAATATTTTTTTACGAATTTTGTTTATATGAAAACTCACTAACTTATCATTTATACACGAATGATTCCTCGACAATTGCGTCAACGTGATATCGATTTCGCGTTCGGAACAGCATCTGTCCCTGAAACATTATCCTCGTTCCGAAATACACGATACAAATATATTTTCAAGAACAGAGCTATATGAACGCGCGTGTGCGTGTGTGCGTGCGTGCGTGCACGGTGGGTCAGTGGGACGTGATGTTAATTACACCGTTGCACTCACCGTGGAAGTAGAATTTTGCCGATGCGTTACTAGAACGAGTAATGTGGTGCATTACGGAACCGTTAATCTTGTCGGGAACTTTTAATTTTCTAATGCAAGTGGCGCTTCCTCGTATCCCATTGCGGGACAGACGGGGTGGCGGGGGAAGGTGAGAGATATGGAGAGAACTCGAGGGAGTTTCGTGTCAACAAACGCGCGCCTCAGGGTGTTCACTGACCTCCGGAGGCTCACGACCTGTTCTCCTTTTTCGTGTTTCAGATCGCTCCCTCGACAAAAAAGCTCTGGGGCGTGGACGAGGGCGGCTCCAAGGACGACGGGGGTGTAAAAGGTGGTGGGACGCTGCTTCACCTGGGCGACCACCCGACCATGTGGCGGGATTCCACCTGGAGCACGACGTCAGGTACGATTCACGCGCGATTATGTTGCCAATGCGTCGTTCGCATTAGTGAGATTTCGATCGTCGTGCCGGCGACGGAAATGCTTACGAAGCTCGAGCACGGTCGAGTGGAGTAATCGAAACCGTTTGGCTAAGCACAAGGGTCGCAAACAGCCGACGCAGAATGCCTACGCTGGTTACATTTGAGTATTGTACGCAACATCGTACAATTGCGCGCTATTAAATCGCTGTGGCAGTATTGGTGATAATTTTAAGTAATTTCAATAGTACAACGTGTGCAACACGAAATTTCTTTTTTGCTCAAAGAAGCACTAATTGATTGAAAAAGTTAAGTTGTTGTGCTAATAAGAACTAAATCGTATCTTTGTATAGCGCGAATCGCTTGAAACTTGGTCGTCAGTTTAATGGTAGTTAACGAAAGGAGGAGTTGTCAAACTGGACCAAAGAAATCGCTTTCTTGCATTAGATGTGTGCGCCAATCGATCAAAGACCGATGTCTCTGTTTGCGAAAGACGATGGTATTTGTACAAGAAACACGAGATACGATGCGATGCCGCGTATTTTACGTCGTACACGCTTATTGATTGATACAACAGTAAAAGAACAACATGTAGATACATATACGCAGCTCGCTCGCCGCCATCGCCTTCCGTTGAGGGGATGGTTAAAAGGGCGAGAAGGGGGTAGCCAAGCTTTTTCACAGCGCACTCGATCGATTAAATGACAGCACCGACTAAAATTGAAAATAATTTTGAAAGCTCTTCCCATATCATTTTTATTTCAATTCTCTCGAAATAGAATTTATTTCATAGTTTTTTTATTTTATCCTTTAATATGTTTTTTTTTTAATATTTTATAATTTAAACGGGCTATCTAAAAATAGAAAATATCTGGGAAATTTTTGCGTCTTATTTCCAATCGAGTAAGAAATATTTCATAGAGACTTAGGAAACCTTGATATATTTGGATGTTCATCGTTTCTGAACTAATCGTTATTACCTCTAATATTTAACCACAATTACTCGATAGCTCGATAGCGTGACATTTTCATGTGACATGATAATTGGTTTAGCCGTTTGATCGATAAAACACGTAATACGTTAATAAACGCAGGCCGTATACCCGCATACACATGTGCACTACATGTAAACTCTTTGATTTGTTTATAAAATACAGTTACAGGAGAGAATTCCTTTTTGTTAATATCTTGAATAGTTTATATCAAGCACATATCAGATTCATAATGTCCAATGTGTAAGTCGTTTCCTTTGGTCGTAAAATGTAGGATCATATTGTATGATAGTCATATACTAAACGTTACCGGATGCTGTCTAATATAACGCATAATGTGTGACTGTTGCATGAATCGAGATCTGGTTCTTCTGAAAGTGCATCTCTTACGCTAGTACAACGTAAAATACTGAAAATCTGAATCCCGATGAGAAACATTTCTAATTGAGAAAAAGAAATAAAGAGATTGTGCAATATAGAGTTTGCCTCAAAATCTAAGACCATATAAATATTTGAAATCATTTTCAATTTGATATACATTTTTTTTGTGATTAAATTTATTAGTAATTTTGTGTACTTAAATTTTATTAATTTAATTATGTATTTCTTAATTTTTTTGAAGTTTATAAAAGATGCAAAAATTTAAAGTATTTAGCGGCGGATTTACTGATAATGAATTTTTAAACTTCAAAGCCTGGAATGGGTATACATGTTTAGACTATGTGCACTTTTAAAAATATTTTTACACTGAGAAAAAAAAACTGTTAACTGAACTAAATACGTTTAGTTGCATATGAATTACTTAGTTCAAATGTTAATTTATTTGAGTCAAATACACGGTAGTAATTCGAATGAATATCTGTAGTTATGTTAAATGACATTTCTTTGAATTAACAAATGTTTGCTTGACAGCCCGTGACCGCCGCATTTAGTTGAATGAACTAATATTTTTTTAAGTCAACAAANTCTCAGTGTAGAAAGCTCGTCGAATAAATGTATCATGTATCATTACGATACCATTTATATCGGATTTTAGATTTTGGCACCTGTTATATTCACGATCAATAGATATTTTTAAATTGGATAGATATTCATTCAGATATTTTTGTCAATTATTACTTCAACATTGCGCAATCTTTTATTTTACGTTTAACTGATGCTAAAAACACAAATGTTTCTGTTAGTATTTAAATGCGCAAGAATCACATGTGATTCATCTGATAAATTTGAAAATATCTAATAAATGCGTATCCAATGAATATTAAGACCTATATGGTGCCCAGAGTGTATATACCGGGTGTACACGAAAAATCTGATGTTTTGCAAGCGCGGAGTATACTGGTGATGGCGGTGATTGTGGCTGCGGCTATGGCTACGACTATAGTTGTGGCTGTGGCTATGGCTATTGTTATTGCTTTTGCTATGGCTATGGCTATGAAGATAGATGCGGATGCGGATGTGGATGTGGTGGTGGCGGCGTTGGTGGTCGTATTCACCGTGTGTGCGTCACACTGTGATGGGTGCAACGCGGCTGTTGCCATGGCGACAGACGCCCGGCATCAGAAGCGGCAGTAGGGGCAACGTCCCAACGTCCAGGATCGTACCTACTGATCCACCCCGTTAGCGAGCACCCCGACCGACCACCAACCCCCCGACCGATCGTCCACCTGGGCCGCCGCGCCGTTGTATTGGCGTCATGTGGGGCCGCGCGCGTGAAAGGGCGGAAAAAACTTCTCTATCTATACGGGAGTCCTCAACGGAATCTCGTTCGATAATGCTCATGGCCGCAGCTGCTCTCGGCGGTGCAAATTGCTGTTTGAATAAATTCCGCCCGTTGTTATCTCTATCTTCCTCTCTCTTTCCATTTTTGTTAGAGTTCTCTTGGAGACCTGTCGTCAAATTCTGAATCCAAATGGATCCTTTCCTTATTCATGAGCGCGAATTAACGAATCAGGTTTGTCAAAATATCTATCGAGATCACCATATCTTGTAAGAACTTATTTTTTTGAAACGTCTTAAGACTCTTCAAGTTCCTCACCGAGACAGAAAAAATTTACTTTTGTAATCCAATATAGCTACAGAGAAGGATTCTCTGGATTTTTAGAAAATTAAGATCACTTTTGTGTTGCCCTCAATAAACGTGAGAAACTTCTTAACTCGTGATCCTCTCTCGTAAAAGATGAACTTTTTTATTCATATTTTTCTGCACGGTGTGTGTGTCTGTTTTTGTAAAATGCAGAAGTATTGATAACGCCATGGTACAATCGTGTGGAAATGTAAATATAAAAATTGTAGCGAAATCTTGTACAAATTGTACAAGAGGGCTATTTCTCAGTGATATGTATTCCGTGTTGTGGAGGGAGAGGTTTGTTATCTATATATTTGTGTCTATTGATCCTTCTTTGTATTGACTCGCAGTTGTGACGAGAGCATCAGGCACATATTATATATCATGTTTTTTTTTATATTAAGGACACTATTCTTCATTAATACCTTTCTCATATTTAATTCGATTAACCATTGGAGACTGGATTTTTTAACGACTTCCGTGTTTGATTGAGAAGTTTTAAACATACGCCAAGATAAAAGGAAAAAGTCAATGTCTAAGAACGAAAAACATTTTTCGGTTTCTAATATACAATGATTGATCGCATGAAAGTTTTTGCCACTATTAAGACTAACTTGAATCATGTCAACTGTTTTTTCTTGAAAAGAGATCCCTGAATCACATAAGTAATCTATGTAAATATTGTTACGTATATTTGTCTTTCACAGATCATGCAGTGTCACAACCAATTTCAATGGGTACGGGCAGACGTGTGGGAGTTGGAACGGGATATCACCATCAAGCGTCAGAAGTCGGGACAGTGCTCAGTCCTAGAAGCAGGTTCGTTTTTATATTGTTGTTTTGTTTTCGGGTATTATGCTGGGGTAGATTTTGAACGACAAAATAAAACGCGTGAAATGCGTGATGTTGAAGTATTGATAATTTCTTGTAAAAGGCTGAACGTAAAAATCTTTTAATTTTAAAGATTACATATCTACATATAGACATATAGATACAAATATTAACATATAAATCTTGTATCTAATTTGAATAAGATCTCATTTATTCCAATACAATTTGAATGAAAGAATCATTAAATATAGTTAAGATAATTAATATTAAAATTATGCTAATTAATATAAAAATGATCAAAAACATGTTGATGAAACATAAAGGAGAATCTACTATAAATTTGATAAAAATACATACTGATAATTAAAAGATTTACACTTTTATATTGTTACGAATCCATATATGCTTGTATTGTTTTGATAACGATATCACATTGACAATATATTTTTTTCTTACAGCGAAACAGGTGGTTTGGGAGTTAAAATGGTTGAATACGTTCTTGGATCGAGTCCCACTACACCAAAAGATTTGGAACCACGAATGGTTTCTCTGAGATTGGTGAGTACTACATGATGATGTAAAGCCTTTGTTGTTAGTTTTTGTTTAAATGTACATGTGTATAGTTGTTATCTTGATTTTTTTCTACACAGAATCCCGATGCAGATAAGAAAGAAAAAGATAAAGGTTCAGCAAGCCCCTTTGATAGCACAAAGGATGATGCTGGGCCACAAGGCAATGGATTAGCGTCTCAAAACGGTTTAGACGACGACAAAGGATTTAAGTAAGTTCTATCGTGCTGGTCGAATTATTTTATATTAAACATTGCATCATATGCCTAAAGCATCATGTGTTTCTCTTCAAACACAGATCGTTCAAATGATTGCTTTTATGTGTTGTTTTTCATTTTGAACGTTCAAAATTAATTATTTAATAATCTTGAAATTAAGATTTTAAAATGAAGTAATTCAATGAAGATTAATTTTTTGCATCTATTTTGATTTTTGTACTAATTTTTATCTTTATTTAGTTATGTTTTTCTAGAAAATAACAATATCATTATGATCTTGAAAGATATTCTATTAGTTAGAACAGAAATTATAGGAATTTATAATAGTATCAGATATAAGCAGTAGAATAATTTACAAACGCAACGTGCAGCAAGAATATTATTTTTCACTACGTCCTATTATGGAGACATAACTTTATAATATGTTGCTTTTACTGTAATTATCATGGTGAAATAATGTAATAGTGAAATAACGATATCTGTCAAGGGCATGTTTTGCACACCGCCGATGACATCATGTTCTCTTTCTTGTTTCCTTTCGCGATAGCTTCTCAGCAATGTTGCGCCATCAGTAGCACATGACAGAAAGCACAACGACGACGACGTTACCGACATTGTTTTTCTGTTTCTGTGCGCTGCCTACTTGCATTCCATATATGTAGAGTACCTCTAGTTTTATTAAATTAAATTTATCCAATTTAAATCTCAATAATTTAAAGTTTAAAAATACATTTTAGAGTTCGAGAGCACATTTTTAAATTTTATTTTAAATATAATTAATATCATAATTAACAAGGAGAGAAATGTGAAAGGACAATTATACTTTTCGACCTTCTTTCATAATAGTATTTCTGTATTGGATTAAGTAAAAAATTTATCGTGCGTGTTTCACTCGGATTTTTTTATGTATTAGAGAGGAAAATGATACAAGCAATAGGAATGTTATTAGTTTTCTATATCATTATGATATCATAATAATTATCTAGCTCATCATTGATAGGCGCTGTTGACGTTCATAAGTGTTATACTTTCTTTTCTCACGAGATCAGTAACTCGAGTCGTCTAACCTGCGGATTGCATCCTGTTACGTGCATCGTATTATGCAAAGTGCACTGTTACATGACATGTAATCGATTGCATATACATGGAATCTCGAGTTTACCGTTTCTTTGTTAAGCTATTCAGTGGATACATTGTACGGATTTCCAATTTTTAACATACATAATAAAAACAAATCTTTTTATATTTATTTTTATTTCAGAAAATGATTTTACTAATTAAAAAGAATTTTATTAGAATGAAATATTTTATTCGAGTTTGTTAAATTTAATTTAGATTTAAAATACAAGTTAAATTTAGGAAAGACGTTATACATTTAAAAAATATATATTATAGATCGGAAGTTTTGAAAACCGATTTCATATTCTCTGAGTACACCGTGCACGTTCGTCACTCGCGACTAGATCCTTGACATTTATAGTTGCTATTTGTAACCGCTCCTAGAAAAATTGTCAGTTTCTGTATAGAGAAAATAAGAATACGGTTCTTACATTTACAAATTAGCTTATAGACTTGTTGCACCATGATTAAATATTCATTGTAATCGAAGTAGGTTAACAAAGTTATTACTTAATCATCTTTTATTATATATTTTAGTTTAAGTTAATCACGCAGTATTTTTTACTCTGATTGATTGCATATTTTTATTGCAGTCGTACACCCGGAAGCCGTCAGCCGTCACCGGGCGAGGAGGAATTTCAGAAGAACGCCGCCGCCACTCTGGCCGTGAGCGCGGGTGGTGGTGGCGTTGTATTGCTGAAACCCGGGATCGACGTTGTCGGCAGCGAGGAACATTTCATGGCGGCGTTTGCGCCGGCACCGCCGCACCATCTGCAGCATCACCAGGCGCCGCCGACTCATCATTTACAACATCCGCATTCGCACGCGGCAGCACAACTCTTCGGGGCGCAGGCCCCGCCGCCACCGCAGGGTCCACCGCCATCACAGCAACAGCAACAGCAACAAGGTCCTCCGCAGCCGCAAGACACTACTACACACTTCGATGTCCAGGTAAGTCTTGTTCAGCTTCTCATTTTTTTTTAGGCGCTACCGAACGGAGAGAGACTTGTGCGTCCGTCGTCGCGCAAAATGTGACGAATGTCGTCGATACTACTTGAATAGATATATTAGGAATTTACTTTGCAAATTCTATAAATGTAGATTTCGAAGTTATTGTTAGTTTGATACCAGTTGTCGAACGCACGGCTTCTTGTTATATTATTAGCGTGTTTATTTATTTTCTTCATTCTAATTAATATTAAGAGAATAAAAATAATTAAGAATAATTAAATTACGAATAATGAAATTAATATGATAAATCTAAATTTGAAATTATGTGTATATTATATAAAAGATTCTGAAATTTGGTTAAATTACTTTAATAGATTTTTTTATCCATATTCTATTTTAGTTTAATTATATGTCAATGTACTTTATAATAACAGAGCCGTGTGTATAGTCCGTGCTATTAAGTAGCATATCTATTAGTTATTCTTGACAGCAAATTGAGCGATAAGTGAAAAGTCTGATTGAAGGAAATGACCAATTGACAACAGAGATTGTCATATAATTTAGAAGAATTATTGAATTTACTATACTCTTTGTTTGAAATACCGCTTTCTAAGCAGCGAAACTAAAACTGACCATGTATGAATCTACGTTGAAAAGTGCGCTAATTTAAATTTAAAATTCACTTATGCAGACCTACGCAGTTTATTTATTCGAGAATCAAGCCAGCCTTTTCATTCGCGATCAATTAAATGTTCATTGTTTCAATGCGAAAATCTCGATGTGCGACTCGCTTGTTATCTATTAAAAGCGGAAGTCTAGGTTTCACTTCGAGAATTATATGAATATAATTTTAAGTAAGACAGAATCAAAAATATCTTTCCACGTATTTATACAACAAACGAATTTTCTTGGACGTTAATAATATTAATTCACAAAAAATTCTTCTTATAAAACGATGTTACGTTACAGTGTCGTTATGCAGTTATTACGGAGAGATTAATCTCGATTATGTAGTAAATGCTTACTCTTGAAGAGCACACTCCCGATTTATACCGCTTAGCTTTGTCGCCGCACGGTCTTCTTTCCGAGGAAATTTTCCTAGTTCCACGCGATTCCTCGAAGTTACTGAAGATTTCAAATGTAATCATGCAAAAGACATTGCGGAACTTCCCATAAAGCGTCCAGCTTTTATATCACGTACTTTCATCAACTTTTTTTCATTTCCCAGTAATGAAAAAAATGATTTGCAGCCAAAGCGATTAATCTTGCTACAATTTAAATTATTTTTTTTCTTTTTTGTACAAAATGACTTATTCGCCGCGAACGTTATACACTTACAAAGTTAAGGAAAATTCTGCAGAAAAGGAAGCAGATGCTAGGAAGAAAATTTAAAAAATTGCCAATTATTTTCTTGAACAAGGGAAAAATATGTTTAATATTTTTTACGCGTATCTATAAAAAGATATAATTATTAACAGTTTAGAAAATTATTGCTTATTAACAATATTCACTTTAATGTTATGCTTTCTTAATAAATGACCACCGTGACGATGACTCGAGATCTGTCTGAATGCAAAATAGAATTCAAACAGCGAATTCACTTCCTAGTCTCTGGTCGCACTCGAATGAGACGCGATTAAAGCACTACTATTTTCGAGTATAGCCAAGCAAGAGAAAATAGCTACGTCGTTTTGCGCACGTGACGTCCTTATTCATTCGGTCCGTTCGTCCGTACTCGATGACAGAACCGACTAGTTTGGCTTCGTACATTTTATCTTGACTTTCTTTCTTCATTTTTCATACGTAATCCGGTCGTATTATCAGAAAGATAACGTTCCCCCTCGTTTCTTCCTAATTTGCTCGAAACGTTTTCCCCTCATTTCTTCCTAATTTGCTCGAAACGCACGTTTTCGAATGAAAGCGATCCATTCTACCTTTCATCATATTTTAGGCTATATTTGTGACTTAACGACGTGAGAAACGAGATAGGCCGCGTATGACATTTTAACTGAACGCTTTCGACCGCTATACTTTTTAGCCCGTCCTTTCGGCGGGCCGGCGAGCACAATGATGTCCTTGCTCGCGCCCCTCGCGGCCTTGATAGCGTATATTCTCGAGGGCACACCTTTTCTATTCCACCTTCACAAAAGCGCGGCCCCTCGTGTCGATAATGGGTGGCGATCCGCGCGGGTTTTAAAGAGAGAACCGGCCGGCGAGTGGCGGCCGCGGACGAACGTATAAATCATTGAGTGACAGCTCCTCGACGTGTCTACTTTGAGTGCCTATTCAGAAAATAGAACGGCAAGTATATCGGTGCCACCGGCGAGCGTTCCTGCATCTCGTCAAGTGCTCCCAACTCAGGCATGTCGCGGAGCATTCGCGGCCCGCGCATTCCTGCTCTGCGACATTAATTATCGTCAAAAATTATCGTTAAATATCGTTTATGAATCGCATTAAATATCGTCAAGCTCGCCGTCGAATGTCTCTTTGAAAATTGACAAAATCTTATCACGGTGAATCCCTCTCCTATCAATAATATCACGCACTTAGAATTCTTTTAAAGAGCGTTAAACCGAGATACTTTTTGCATTTGACTGAGAACTCTAGAAATTGTAGAAGCACGAGTGAAGACCGAGACGGAGGAGGTAGCAGTTGTAACGCGCTTTCCCGCCTACGGGAAATGATACCACCGGTGACCATTGTTCTCAGGAAAAAGCCGCGACAGCGGTTTCCGCGCGAAGAACAGGACTCGTATGGCGCAGCGAGTGTCGACTGTCGTCTGCAATGAGACCGCCTGCGTTAAGAATATTTGTCACTATCTCTCTTTTAATTATCAAGACACGTTGCATATGCAACATATATTATTAATTAGGTTATTATTTTATCCGTTGATCTGAAATATACTTGAATATTTCGGTGGACGCCAGAAAATATCGTTGCGTAAGGCCGAGACATACATTGCAACGCAGGGTAAAATACCGCGCTGCCCATCTTCCCGGTTTCTCTCTTTTTCTCCTACCTTCACTCAGCGTCTCACGCCTCGATGAGAACGCAAAATGCGGCGTAAAGTCGCCGGCGACCGTGAGCCGAGACTAGATGTCTGGAAAAAGATAGACGCGACACGGCGCTCCTTATTAATTTTACTCGACGAGCGAGTTCTACTTCCGTGGACGCACGCATCGCTTAGACCAAAGGTAAACCCATCTTTCTGGTCAGACGCGACATTATCCTTCTCTCACTCTTCTCGGTCACAGAGAATTTTTTGAAGAAAAAAAAAATTGGATTTTAACACGTGTTTCACGTCAAGTCGATCCAATAAAAAAAAAATAACAAATTTTATTTCCCTATCGTTCAAAGCATCAAATTACAGTAGTAGGTATCATATTTGGAGTAACCCCGGAATATATTTTTCTGTAATACTCATCTCAAAAAGAAGACGAGAGACCATTTCTGAAAATGTTTCGTGAATTCTTCTTCGTGATATGTATTCCGAAGAATCACCGTCGTCATTGTAATTCCAGGCACGGAGTGAAGAGATTTGTCCACGAGCTACGTTAAGCCGCGTACTTCGTACCTTGAATTACCTCACTCGGTAAAAAAAGGTCGACCTTCGAGTCTCCCTTCGCCGGCGCGCCGAGATTTTCGCGACGCGCACACGTCGCGCGTCCTGTGTGCGCCATACATATAAAAATAGGACGCTCGTTCGCGCTCGTACCGGGACGGGGATCGCGCCGCGTC
>QKQZ01042717.1:0-11108 GCA_003595255.1 Solenopsis fugax
TATCGTCGCGCGAGAACGACCGTGAAGGGACTTCTCGTCTGTCCCTCTCGATAGCAGTCCTCTCACAACCTCGTGCATGCGTGCGTGTGAGCCAAGGGCCGCGAGAAAAATAGCGGCACTCGCGGAGCCTACGATAATTGAAGGTTCCGGCCGTCCGTAGCCTTGCGCGTGCATGCGTGCATACGTGCGTGCGTGCGTGCGTGCTGCGTGTCTACCTGCGTGCACGAGAGTACGTGTGGTCGTGCGTGTCGATGTGTATTCGTTTTCCGAGGAATTTTTTTTCCCTGAGAAACACGCGCGCAACACCGTCTACGGTGTGTGTTACTGTGCTCCGAACGATCGTTCATTTAAATTATATATAACGATTACGGCCGTTTCGCCAGTTTGTCTCACGGTCGGCGATCGATTAGCGATTTGGGGTGACATTAACTTATTAAACTTCATTGGCGTCTTCAATTGTCGCGAAGCTTCTTGCCTTTACCGCTGGGAGCAACGAGCAATTGTCGCGTTGCATGAAACATAATCAGTCCGGTTCATTTCGAGACGAAAGATTCAAATTGAGGTCGACTACTGCCTCAGAATGACTCCGAACACACGTAGTTAAATTACAGAAGTCCTTTATTGGTATTATATATATATTATACACAGATATTATACTCGGTAAAATCAAACATCGAGAGTTAACCGGTTCTCTTTCTCTCTGTAAGTAGAATATTATGAAGTAATTTATTATTAATATCAGAGGGAGAGAGAGAGAGAGAGAGAGAGAGAGAATATATATACTGAGAAAAAAAGTCATTAACTTGACTAAATTTTTCAACTTGATTAAATTTTTTCAGTTCAAGTATTTATGTATTTGACTTAAATACATAAAATACTTGAAATGAAGAAATTTAATTGAGTTGAAAAAGTTAGTCAAGTTAACAACTTTTTTCTCAGTGTATATATTATGATAAACAATGATATAAAATACTGAAATATTTTTTATTGAATACACACTGAGAGAAATCGTTTGGTAGATCAAATGAATTTTATAGTTACTGGTACCAAAAACTTAGTTACATTTAATAAAACTTTTTGTAATTTGTTGTATGAAAACAATTATTTGGTTAAGGCTACGAATTGTTTGGTCAAAACAACTATACATATATTTAGTAACTATCACTATGAGGCACAATGGACTGTAGTCTGCGTGCCACTGACAGATCTTCAATAATGAGGACCGCCCCCTCGAGTTATTAACTATCACTATAAAATTCATTTAATCACTATTCAATCAAACTTTGGTTGATTTTACCAAACATTTCTCTCATTGTAAAAGTTTTTTCAATGGATTTTAAATTAAATAATAATTGAAAAATAAATAGTTTAAATGTTAAATAAACAATAAATAAACATATATTTTTAGATAAAAAATAAACAAAATTAACATTTAAAAAAATTAAATAAAAATTTAAATTTTAAATAAAAATTAACATTAAATAAAAACTCGTAACGGCATATATTATTTGTACAATATACATCATTATTATAGAAGATTTTGTTAAAATTCAGAGGATAATTGTGATTGTAAAGAACTTTTTAAAAAATTAAAAAATTTAAGTAAAGTTTTTTTTACTGAAGACTTTTATTAAAGTCAGTGTTACAAAACAACATTCATGAAGTTCGTTATCGCTTATCTGATTATCTATGCTTCAAGAAATGGCGGATGTTACATATTCTAACGAAATGAGGAGGAACGACTGATGGCATCGTAAAAGCCGTGGTCATAAAATGGATCAGTATTTGTAATAATTACGCGCATACATATTTATGGATCAATCTCTACGATCGGAATTCTGAGGAATTCGTTCTGATTCCGTTAGATAAACGATAAACATGTACATCACCGACTCATCTTACCTTCTATTTCTTATTGCACTTTGTTTCGTTTATTGTCCGCACCTGCTTAAATCGTTCGTGAAGTTAAAAGCGCGCTGCTGGTGCGCTGACGTTAATGCACAGTTTTCCACGGATAATCGATTCATAAAAACGCCAATGGTGCTCCGAGAATGTAATTGCTGGTCGAATATCCTCGCGCTACGCTGCCGCGGTCGCGAACCGGTTGCACACGCGGCTTACACAAGTATCATCCCGCGAAATTTTAATCTATAGGATCTTCTCATCCAATCCGCCCTGTTTTTGCGGCTAGGGAAATGGTGCTCTCAGCTGCACGCATTGCGTGCAGGATAATTGGCGCTTCGTCAAGTCAAGTACGATAAGTACGCGTCCTTGGGATAGTGATGAGTTCGGCGCAAATGTCTCATACTTAGGTTAGTATACTCATTACTCATCAAGTAATGTCGTTCACAGAAATATGTTAATATCTTAACAAGCTGAACGATAAAAAATGGGAGTTCTTCCTGTGTCAATCCTCCCGATTTTTCCAAACGCATTCTCTTCATACGTAATACTTTCGCATGTCATGATTGCATCTCATGTATGTACTTTTCAAACCTAAGGGAATCATTTAAAGAAGTAATTGCTATTGCGTTAGTTTAATTACGATTTCGTGATAAAATTTTTTAGTAAATGCCTCTCATTTCAAAAACGTCAAATTTAATAATTGGCGCTCTTTTTAATACTTATTGCGATAAAAAAGATAAGGCAAAGCAATATAAAAGAAAATTAATTATAACGATTTATATTAAAATAATGTATCGGCAGTTTTCTTAAATATTTTTATTTAAATATGTAGGTGACCTCCTTCGAAAAAAAATATGAGCAATATCTTTTCGAACAGTTCTTTATTCTAGCGTTTTCTGGATGAATTCAGTCTTGCAAGTATCTTTTGTCAGCAAAGTACCCTAGTAGAAATTGAAACTTATTTTTGTCTAATAATGAGATAGAAAAATTATGTTTTACGTAGCTACTATCTGTAATGTAACGCTCATTTCTCCTAGTAGTTATCTAATCTGAACTATTTATATTTTATTATCCTTTCATCGTATCTTGTTATTTATTCATTATGCAGAGATTACGTTTTGATATACACTATTAGTACTGAAAATCTATAGTTCACATTATGTATGTTATAGTTCTTCAGTTACTAAACAGATTTTTTAAGAAATGAGATAACCTCACCTTCAATCTGAAGCTCCCAGAAAAAATAGAAGTCTAGTGGCTAAACAGTAACTAGCTTACATATTTTTGAAAACGCAGCGTCATCTCTATCATTATTTTCCTAAATAGTGACTAGATAGTTAGAGCCTAAGCAGAATGCTTGACTTATATGCTAGTCTTTGTTTTTAGTAACACACAATATGTAGTGACTACATATTCGTAATTAGTTTTTGTACGTAAGAGCTTAAGCAGAATAGTTAACTTATAATCTTAAAACAAGTTTTATGACTTAAGACACTTAAGTCATTGTTTTTAGTAACGTACAATAATTGTTTTGTGTTTCAAGTCTTAAATTAAAAAGAGATTCTGTTCGTAACTTAAGGTTCGAGACACAAGACAATTATTGTGTTATTAAAAACAAAGACTTAAGTCATAAAACTTGTCTTAAGATTATAAGTCAAGCATTCTGCTTAGGCTCTAACTATCTAGTCACTATTTAGTGACAACCAGTGACAAATTAGAAAATCTAATCTAGATATAGCTAGCGACAAAACTCTAAATCAGATCGACTAGATCCATTTCTACCAGGGTAATCGCTATTGCAAACATTCGAGACGTATACCGCTCCTGATTAAAATTGCAATTATTAAGCGCCAATCTAATATCACTCGTTCTATCTTCAAGTTTTTAAAAATTGTTTTAAAACGAATTGTATCAATTTACGCTTCTGTCGCGCAAAATAACTAATTTGAAGGAAGTAGAAGAACGTCGCGCAGGTAGATGCATATTTCGAGACGATATATTATCAGAAGAGTGCCGGTTTATTTTCTAATGTACGGAGATATCAATAATATCAGCAGGGAAATAGACAAATGGATATGCAGCAGTCTGAGTATACTCCGATACGCTCGCCTATTTGCGCGGTGTAATCGGCGGACAGAAGGAGAAGGGGAGGAGGTAGGGGAGGACAAGAAAGAAGGTATAGGTTCAATCGAGACATTCCGTTCCGCATTTCCTTATTGCTGTTCGACCAACAGGATAGATCTATCGGTCATTATGATAATAATTTTCCGGTCGGACGACCGTACGGGATCGTGTTACACATTTCTTTAAATATCGGCTTTTAACTCGAGTGGATGTCCGTTTCCTCATAACTCTTTATCTTGCGGATAGCGCGAGCTATCAAAAAAAGGTCGCTCTGGTAGACACTTATCGCGAACTACTTTCGACATTCCTTGAATTTTGATGTCGCCGTGATGCATATCGAAATGCATAAGTAAATCCTCGCGTTTATCTAGATACGTTCGAATGAACGGGAAAATCGGTAAACATCGGCGAAACGCCATGCCAATTTAATCGCGAGTTGTTTGCCGATGTCGATTAATTGAAGCGTTTCGATAATTAATCAGTCGCTGTGTAATTTGCACTGCGATGGCCGAAAATGCAACGTGCGGACAATTGTTCCCATATTATCGGATCTGTTTTTCCGTCTTCGGCCCGCTGCTCCGCTCAATTCCGGTCGAGCACGATCAGTTAAACGTATTAAACGCGGACGAGTCAGACTCTCGATGCAAGAGTGTAGTTCTCTAGTAGTATCGACACGTATATCGATTAATTTCATTGAGTAGGAGCGTCTGGAATTCTTACGATGGGAATTACTTGACACTTTGCGGGCGCGGAGGAGATGCCAGCGGGACCGGCTTCGCATAGAAAATATCTCGAACGAAGAAACGTTCGAGAAGAAGTGTTGCAAGCGTCAAGCCGCGTGTGGGGACACGTCACCCCGTCAGGCCCGTCCGACCCGTCCGACTTTGCGCTCTCGCGACGACATTCGCGCGGCCCACGGATCACGGCGCACCGTAAATCATAATTATCATTGTCGCGCACTTTTTATTTGCATAGAGGAAATTCATTAGGTTCACCCAGCCATTGTAAACAACGGATCGTCGCGGCAGCGGGGCGAAGGGAGGGGGAGGGGGTGCAGGGTGATATAAGTGATAGAGAGCGGCGGAGGAGGTGCAGCGATCGTGGGAGGGATGGGACTCGAGGCGACGGACGGGGGAGTAGGAGGACGAGGGTAATTTACAAGGAGAACTCTCGAGCCTCTCGAGAGCGCGGATCGTGAGTTCGAGGCACGGAGAAGGTGAGCTCGTCGGGCCGACGGGCGTGCGGTATCGATATTACCAATAATTGTCGGCCTGAAAGGTTATCTCAAGAAAGCGTGCATAGCAAACTCCCCGTCGACGTGGCCGATAAGTTATGGGGGGGGGGCAGGGGGCTCCTCTCCCCCNCTCGAATCGGGACGGGGACGACGAGGTGCATGTAAGCGCGCGCGCGCGCGCGCCTCGACATGTAGAACACGAGGAGACTGTGAGTGTTAAGACTTCGGGTCGTGTTAGCTTCGGAAACTTTAGAGCGTTTAAACGTTGAAGCGCACTCATCCGACGCGCACGATGAATGCGACTGCAATTGGCGTTAGCGGTTCTTGGAGTCACTTCGGCGAAGGAGACTCGAGACCGCGCGGTCACACGTTAAAACACTGGGTTTGAACGCCGATAGGAATGCGGATCCAGATGGATAGAACGATCGGCTGAACTTCTCACATTTTACCATCGCTGCCGCACTTCTATGGAAACCGATTTATATAAAAGGCGGATCTCTTTTTTTTTTAAGAAAAGAACGCCGCGCGAGAACAACACGCCCCGTAAATTTATTCCACGGCTCCAGTTTACAGGCGACCTCAAACGACGGTGGCTTACTACTGGCTTACTCTATTCTACATCGTGTACCCGTCAAAAGCACCCGTGGCGGAAGATCCCGTAAAGGATCGTAAAAATATATGAGTCTCTTTCGATATAAAATCGCGAGTGATCCTCACGGGAATCCTTTTTTACTCGCGGCGTTTCTCTATCGCGATTCTACGCCGATGTCGCGTGTGCAGATGCACGTTCAGCCGTTCTACGCTGTATGTCGCCGGCAAACCTCGTTGCATCGCGACCGTTATGGGTCTGACATTTTCCTCGCGAGCGACGCTCAACCTGGAAGCTGGAACTCGCGTAGAAAGGTGGCACGCTTCATTACGTATGTACCAATCTCGAAGGGGAGACTCGCGTACGTAAATCAGTCCCGGGACTCATCAGATAATAGCGGCGATTATCAACGGAATGCCGCGATTCGCGTACGACCGAAAGGTCGCCGATAGGCTTTCCTCGCTTCGCGTTCCCCCGCTCCCGTTGAGAAACTTTCACACAATTTTTCTTCACCTACTACCGGCCGACGTCGCGCGTCGTTGTGTTAGAGTCGTGATTATAGGTGGTTCAGCCCTCTTTCTCGGAATATAATTACTTCCAGTTACGTTTGACACATCTCTCTCTCTCCCTTCTTCGCTATATTATTCGTTTGCGAAATTAAAAGAAAAAGGAAAAGCGAAAACGTATGTGAATTTTAAAATTAGAGATATTCGACCGATAATGTATAAATACAAATTGAACAAGAATGTCTTCTACGGTAGAAGGCATTCTTGTTCAATTTGTATTTAGGGGAAAGGGGGGTAAGATGACGAAGTGGGTAAGATGACGAACGTCGTGTATGAGCAAGGTATTGCATTTGTGCATTAGTTTTTTCGCTCTTAACAGTATTCTGACTACATATAACGCAATTTTAATCGTAATATATATCGTAATGTATGTCACAATTTCAATAATTTTATTTTTGCAAATTATATAAGTATTTTTCGTTCCATGTACGTTTTTCTTTATTTATATTGTAATATCAAAATAGTATAAGATTATTATATTATAATAAATCTTTTTTATTCGTAAGAGTACATTTTTAACTTTATTTGATTGTTTTTCATCTTACTCAGTATTAAAAGTCATCTTACCTGCATATGGGGGCAAGATGACAAAATTGACACATCCTAAAAGAATTTAAATTTTAAAAAATTCTAGTTTATTTAACAACTTCTAATTTTTACTGATGATAAACAAGATTTTAGTGAATCTAAAAAAAAAATAGATTGCTATTTTTGCATTATCACAGAAATTAGCAAAAATCGACAAACCTTAAGGTCGTCATCTTACCTTCCTCTCCCCTATACATTATCGGTCGAATATCTCTAATTTTAAATCACGCGCCTCGAAAGCGTTCTCACTCATAGCCGATTATTGCGAGAAATATCACCGTAGCCAGTTGTCGAGTTGGCTAAGACATCCGTACCGGAGATTCGGGAGGTCCCAGGTTCGAATCCTGGCTGAGGTAATATTTTTCACAATAAATTCTTTACAGTTTTTTCAGGGGGGGAAGGGGTCTAGTATTAAGATGAAAAGTTAGCATCGTTAATTATTAAATTAATTCAATTTAATAAATGTGATATTACCTCTTCATGTTCAACTTAGAGCTGTGTTATAACCGAAAAAGTAATTCGGCACGCAGTCGGGTGAATTTGAAAAAGGTATATAAAATCACACAAGTAAATATAAAGCACGAAGATTTAGCTATGACCGTAGAAGGCATTTTTGTTCAATTTGTATGTGAATTTTACTCGAGTGAAAAAAATAAGATAACCCGGGTTGACCGTAGAAAGGGCAGCGGATCGGACAGAAGGGGAAAAGAGCCATCC
This sequence comes from Solenopsis fugax, assembly GCA_003595255.1. NCBI lineage: Eukaryota > Metazoa > Arthropoda > Insecta > Hymenoptera > Formicidae > Solenopsis > Solenopsis fugax. Next base: position 7,724 of record QKQZ01042717.1, read on the forward strand.
TTGGTGTCACTAGGTCGTGCTTCGCGAGGCGCTGCGACGCCTCTCGCATTTAACGCCGACCGTACACGCGACGCTTCTCGCATTTAGCGCAGGATGCCGGGAGTCGACCGATGACGAGCGTAGGATGCGTGGGACCGCGGTCTCCCTCCGTCGCGTCGCGGTTCCGTCCACGCTCGGCGATTTTCAGCGTGCGCGCGTATCTTGATTACGGGCGCAATTACGGCACAATGTAGCCGCGCAATTTTTCACAATGCGCGTCCGCGCTCGCGCGCAGAAGGAGGGCGACTTCCACCTGGGGTATGGAGTTGACCATGGGGGCGGCGACTCGCTTAAACGCGCTAACAGCTCGCTACGCGAAGATTCGTACCTCGGTCCCTCATCCCGTCCGCGGCTCTCGCTGCCCCGCTATAATTTGCGAAAGAAATGATAACCATAGCGTTGTCAGTGAAAGGAAACGCTAAGAGCATCGTTCAGTACCTACTTACATCGACGGTGTCCTTCACCCACGACCTCGCGCGAGTTAACATCCTGCCAGGGTTTCCTGGAAACTCGCGCGTTTTAGTCTTCCCGCGCAAGATACGCGGATGTTGCTCGACTCGATAAATCATCAGCGCATTTTGAAATCTCATTTATCTTACGCCAGATCTCTCGATTGTAATCGGGCGGCTCGTTTGTGCACTTACCGTGACAATTCTTTCAGTTTCAGCCGCTCAATCTGTGCATGTACTGCTCAATCTGTGCATGTACTGCTCTTTTCTTTATGACTAATGCTAATTATTTTCGTAGCTTGACAAAGCAAGCTGTGAGGTAAATTATTTAAACAAAATTTTAACTAGTATATTCAGCAAAAATATTTGAGGATTTTGTAAAGAGAAGCTTTATTTTACTATTGTTTTATTAAAAATGCTAATACATACTTATTAATTTTTAATCGTAAATTATTTAAATAAAGTTATGACAAGTATATTCACACTGAAAAAAAATTTGTTGAAAAACTATTATAAAATATTTAGTCCGACACGTTCAACTGAGTATTGAGTTGGCTTAGTTAATTCTTGATTAAAAAACTTTGAATTGTTGAATGAACTATACTTTTTTGTGTGCAACTAAATAATTGTTGAATCAACTCAATGTTTAGTCGATCATATCAGACTAAATATTTTAGTTTTTTTAAACAATTTTTTTCTCATTGCAGCAAAAATTTATATTCGAAGATTTTGTAAAAGAAAGCTTGGGATTAATTGTTATAACTTTATTTAAATAAGTTACGATTAAAAATTACAAAGTATTTAATAGCATCTTTAATGAAATCGTAATAAAGTAAAGAAGTTTCTTTTTACAAAATCTTCGAGCATATATTTTTTCTGACTATAATTTGTAATAATTTTGTTTAAATAATTTACGATTAATAGGTGTTTAATAAAATCGCAATGTTATGTAGATTCTAGTATTTTTCCATTCTTTAATTATTTATATGAAATAATTATTTATACAAAAAAATCTAGAAGAGATACTTTCGCAATACATTATTTGGCTGTAGTTGTTTGGATATGTTCTTGATGAATTTGAAGGATTTCTGAAAGATGTATAGGATATTTCTCAAAACATTAAAAAAATTATGAAAAACTTACAGATTGTTTTATATTGCATTTGGAAGTAGTAAAAAAATTTGGCGGCGATTTTCTATCTGGATAAAAAGTTAATTCAATAAGAAGTAGACGTGTGCTCTAATGAAAATATTAATAATGAAATAATGAAAAAAATCTGAATTTTTTTATTCAAGTACTTTACATATTCAAGATGATTTATATAAAGTTTCATTGGGATGCAGAGATCAGTTCTGTAAAATAAACCAAATTTATTTATTTGTTTATTTAAAAATAACTAAATAGACAATCACAATAAAACTTTGTATAAATCATTTTCAGTACTTGAAGTACTTACACAAAAAGTTGAGATGTTTTAAAATGTAAAAAATAATTTAATTTTTAATAACAAATAGAATAAACTATAAAAATGTTATTAAATAAAAATATAATCTTATTCACACAACTTTCATATATATATATATAGTTTATTTGAAGTGTTAATATTAAAGACATTTTCAAATTTTATTCACTTTGTAGGGACTGTATGTCCGATACATCCTTAATTCAGAGATATCGGCATAAAGGACTTCTGAATTATGGTGTCACGTCGGATTATGGCTCGCTTAAAGTTATACAAATATATCCGCATACTCTTCAGATTATCTCCAACTGAACCTTCGGCTCGTTTAGCCACACAGGTAGACGGCTGCCGCGCGATTTCCGTCGAGCGTTCTCGTTAAACGGCCGACAATGGGACTGACTAAACGCGTCGACAGCCCACAGTCCATGAATCTTCGTGTGCGGGGACAGGCCGTTCCTAACGGAGGGAAAGTAGAGAAAGGTTAAAGGATTAACAGTAACTCACAATTACGACTCGCGGATAGTCAACTCGCCACCACTCGCCACGCACTCGTCCGTCTATCATCGGGGCATTAACGTCGGTTGGATTACAAATGTCCCGGCCGTGACGACCGTAGCGGTATATTTCGACGTATTAATTATTGCCTCGCCACTCGTATAGGCTGATTTTAAGACTGATCATAAGCGGCCATATGACTGCATCTACTCGCGGAACGATGCAACTTGTATACATACGATTACTCGTACTCGTATTCAGGCGCACGTGTTGTCCCCCTTCGCTGCCCGTCCTTCTCGCGAAACTACCGACATTACGAGCGATTGATGCGCGGCTTGATTCTACAAAATCGCGGGATACATCGCGGGATATGCCCTATCGATTCGAGCACGAATTATGCGATATCTTTATTAAACGTGCGGCTTATCGCGCGTAAATATTCCTGATCCGGTAGGACGGGGAGCATCGGGTGCAGGAGAAGCAGGAGAGAGAGGGAGAGGGAAGTTGGCAAACGCGTTTATTTGTCGCTCGTAATAACATCGTACTTGTTATTCACGGCGCGAGAGACGTACCCGCGAGCCTCGGAGGGAGACGCTCGTGGAAGAAGAGGAGGAGGAGAAGGAGACTCTTCCTCTCCTCCTCGACGCGGCTCCCGACGCGCGCGTTTATCTCGACGGAGGTGTCCCCCGGTAAGCAAATGATATCTACGCCGCGTCCGCGGGCCTTTCGGTGCGCCGTAAACAAGAATTCGTCCGATAATGTATTTGAAAGCCGCGCGTACATTTTATTTCAGACCGCAGCGACGATCGCTTTTTATTCGGTGGCGGGTATCTCTTCCCGGATATTGTATAACCGCGCGCCCGGGGAAAAAATGTATGCGCAAATATATTTCGACGGTCGTGCCTCGCCTTTATATGCTGCCTGCCTGCCTGCTTGTGCC
>QKQZ01042719.1:0-11190 GCA_003595255.1 Solenopsis fugax
CACTGAATTTCAAGCTTGCTTATAGTACTTCCTTATAGATGCGTTACCATCTTAAACTATACACGGATGCAGTTCTGGTAACGCCATTTGTTGGAAAACAGCGAGAACTTATTCAAGGTCCTAATAACATAAAGAAATTTTGTTTCTTCATGTAAGCAAATTATGTCTGATCAATATTATCAAATTCTTCCAAAAAGATTTTATATTCTTGCTTATATATGAAACAATNTATATATGAAACAATGAAATGTTGATTTGATAGTCATTTTTTTCTGTGATGGAAAATTGAGTTAGACGTTAAAAATTTTGGCGCTATCTTTTATTTTAACATTGTATTGTTGTTTTCTGTCATGTTACTCGTTCGACTATTTTGTCTACGAGGCGTATCGCAAAATCTGTCATGCTGCTGATGTTGCAAGGAATACAGAGTGTATCGCGATGCTTGTAACAGGCGTGTGATATGTTTCTGCATTCATAAACAATGGATAATAGCTGTATAATGGCGTCACAATTGCGATACCGCGATAGCGACTAAATGCGTGCTTTGTAGTATTTTCGTGCAATATCGCCACAGCCGTCCTTTCCCGACGCTTTTCCCTTTTTCTCTCTTCCCACGCACGCCATAATCGCGCCGCTATTGACGCACTCCCGCGACTATTCGATGCATCGGACGGCGTGCACGTTGCAGCGCTGGAAAACGCGCTGCCAGAGACAATAAACAGCGCGGTTGCACAGGGAACAAGAATAGAGGGACGATGCACGCGCGCGTACATCCGCGCCAAGGGCCGCGCTTTCAATGAAAACCACTCGACAATTAGGATCGACGAAGCCTAACAATGTCTCCACGGTACTCTGCGCCCAGCCGAATTCGGTCTATCGCTCTCTGTCGCGTTGTACCGTGCCGCAATGACGCGGAAACTTTCCTTTTTCCGAACTTTCGATAGAATATGTATTATTACGCTGTAATGCTCTGGTATCGAAATTTTCACAAACGTTGATCCGGTTGGTCGCAAAATACTACAAAATTATTCATCATTACATAAATAATTTTTATCACGTTTGAACTATTCTTTGTCATAAATAATTTGCTACATTATTTCAATATAATTAATTTAAAAATCGTTTGTTATACAATTTCTCTTGATATAATTGTTGATCTCAAGTGTCTTAAGCAATCCGTAAATGTTCAATAATATTCCTTTAGGCAATGCAAGATAAACTCAATACACACAGTTATTCTCTGGACGATCAATAATATTGTGCAATATTCAAATATTGTCTAGGTTCTGCCATTCTACATGTGCAATTCTTTCAATGATCTTTTAAAAATAAAATAGCAACTGGCATAGGCACTTTCGTAGATATCACTGCGTTATGTATGGGGGTGGACGTGTCCCTTTCTCGTGCGGCATAAAATGGAAATGCCTGGCAGCGGGCGGTATAGGGGAAACCCCGCGGATTCGACTGTTTCGAGGCGAGAGTGCGCGAACGAAAGCGAACAAGGGAGTCATCCGGATTTGCCCCTTTGTACTACCGTCCGCACTGAAAGCAATGTTTCCTACTCTTATGCCAAAAAAGCGTCGATTTATTTCTCCGGACGATCACGCATCGGAACGGTATATCGGCGCCGATAAAATTCCGCAGTGACTGATGAAATCTTCCCTCTTTTCGGCTACACGACGTTTCCATCGGTTCCATCGTGATACTCGTTATGTGACATACGTGTAACGCATATTCATTAATATTTGTTATTATCATCATTTTCAGCGTGAAATTAGAATATAGAAAAGAAAGTTTAATAATAATAAATCAAGCTTTGGTGAAATAATTTTAAATGTTTAATTAATATAACCAAGTATTTATTGATATTTAATAATTATTTTAATAATAACCAAATATAATAACTAATTGTTCACTAAATATTACTAAATTTTAATTATATTAATCCTTAGGAATTTGTTCATTTTTTCACCTATTTAAAATAGTTCAAAAAATCTCTAAAAATTCACGAACATACTTTTAGCTTTCTAGAACATTTATTGAAACTTTACTTTAGAAAATAAAATGTATACATAATTTAATAATCCATCGAACTTGCGAGAAACTTGCACGAACAAGAATCGGTTGGACACGAAATAAAGATAGTAGGAGAAAGGTTAACGGAACATTTAATTGAAATCCTTTCACCAATAGCTTAGTGACTATCACCTAGGCTTGATTATTATTACACTTTTTTCGGTATACGAAAGCTAATCTTTTTCGTTTGATTTGTCGTGGATTGCGGTCTTTTATAACAGGACAATTAAGAATTTTAAGCTGCTTCAGTATAGTATTTTTTAAGACTCCACCAAGGGCTGTAGAATCTGTCCGCGCGAACACAAAAGAAGAAGAGGTTCGACGAGCGAGTGAGAGGGGGATGGAGGAGCGCTGTTGAGCGCAGCAGTTTATTTCGGTCGGGTTAATTAGTGTTGCCTCGCGAGGTTTACGGTTGACATTTCGTTGGTCGTTCGTTCGTCGTTCTACGGGGGGAGAACGGGAACGAAGAAGGTGAGGAGAAGGACGGACAAGAGGTCTGGGGAGGGGATCGGCTTTTTTTACGGCAACATTCTGGTCGGCCATATCGTGTGCCGAAGAGGAAGACGAAGTCGGCGCAGAAGTAGTGTGGAAGAGGAAAACGGACAGAGGAACAAGGACGTTCCGACCAATAAAACTGCGGTACCCTTCGAAGGTACCCCGAAGGCGCCGGGGCAGTCTGGACCTCCCCTTATTAGCTTCCTTCTTCCTACCTTAGCGTGCTCGTCTCGGAAACCTACGTAACAATCTTTTGTTTTATTCCACGGTGTAAATCGCGCCATTCTAAGGCATTCGAATTAGACCCGCTTTTATGATTTCGCCGCGGTAGAGAACTAATGATTTGCTTTTGGAGAGCGGTAGAACCTATGGCGAGAAAATCTCGTAAAGCAGTCATAAAAGCTAGCCAAGACGTTACAACAGTATAATGAAATAAGCTCGATGAATGGAGTCGAAAAAGGAAGCACAAATTTGAAAAAAAATGTGTTAAGCGTAACAATAAATTTTTCTCTAGGTTTTTTTTTTTTTAGTAAAACACTCTTGCAGGGTTTCTTTGTGAAGATTAGTAAAACTACAGAGCTTGAGAAAAAATCTGAAGCTTGCCTAACTAGGTCGATGTTGAGATAAAAAAGAGATGTTCCTTTCAAGAACAAGGGTGAGAAAGAAGGAAGAAAGTTGGACGGGGCGGTTTGGTGCCTTATTAAGAATCCTTATCGTCGGGGACAGGCCGGATGGACACGGCCGTTTAACTTTTACTCGACCTGCGAACAAGTAATGGGACACACTGACCGGCAAGATAGGACCCCGAGTTTCCTCTCCGGTAGAAATCCTTGCCTTATCAGACTCGAAAAACTTGACGGGCTGTAAACATCAAACGATCCTGCGCAGTTTGACTGCAGATATTCTAACCGAGATTTACAACTGTCCAGTTAGGGGCGTGACTTGTACACACAAAAATCTGATATTTCTTTGTGTGCATACAGGTGCTAAATCCACACAGTTGGAAACTTTGTGTTAAATTTAACATATATCGCATGTCCCAAACGGCCCACTCAAATTTTTGTGTTAATTTAACACAAGATGATTATGTTAAACAGTAACATATATACATTATTTAAAAAATTAACAAAAAATGTAACACTTTGACAAAGTTTGGAAATAAAATGTGAAAACATATTTCTTCAGAAAAATTAACATTTATATAATATGTTGACACATTTTATTCGTTGTAAAATTACATTATTTTTATGTTATTTATTTATTCGCTCATAAATTGTGTTACTTTAACGCTAAGAAATAATAAATATCAATTTAACACAAAATGTTCAAATAACATAATCACATTATATTAAATTAATACTTGGCTATGTTGAAAATTTATCACAATAATTTTAACAAGGACCGATTTTAACGTAAATGCAAAATGTTTTCTACTGTGCATGAAGACCTTTTTCTCGCTGTTTTAAAATTGTTTCGAACGCTTTGAAAATAACGTCGCGATGACAGTGCGATTGCGATCCGTAAAAAATAATTGCGCAATGTAAAATTCTACGGCAGATAGCCTTCCGTTGCCGTGATATTATTATTACTTTTGTCCGTGAACCGCGCTTGACAGTACAACGGGGCGAGTGTAACAATAAAAACTGACGAACCGCGAGTACTGTTTTACCCCCGTAATCATAAATGTTACGTCCAACGGCGAAACACAAATGGACATTCAACAATCCGAGTGATATTTTCACATCGCGCGCCAGCTGCCGCCACATTTCATTTTGTCACCACCGGCATCCGTCGCGTAATTCTTCTCGTTTAATTATTCGACGTCCGTCACGGCGAACGGCAACGCTGTACACAATATTATCGCATGCTACACAAAACCCGATATCTTTTATTTCCTAATAAAATTTCTTGTTATGTTTTGTTTTGTAAAAGATAAAATGAAATCTCGTCACGACAAATTATCCAACTTATTCTATAAATTTTCAACTCCAATATAAAAAAAAGATCGCTTCTACAACGTCGATTAATTTGAATCAGCTCATTTCTCATATGTACGAATCACCTAATTATATATACACTCACATAACAAATTTTTAAGCATATAAATTATAACATCGCGTCACCGAGATAATTTACCTTATACACGAATATTTGTCTAGCATATAAAATATTTGATATTTACATTTAGGAATTTGGTATGTTAACATGAAACGAGAGAGGACAAAACCGCATTTTCGATGTTAAATGTGTGTGAGGGGACGGGGGATGTTTTGTGAGTTCTCTCTTGTTTGGTGCACGAACGATGATCCCCAGAGAACGAGACGGATTAAGCGAATTATTGTGTGTGATTTCGACGTGGCACATGACTTTGAAGGAAACTGGCAACTACGTTTCCATGTAACAATCGTGGTGGTTTTAGGACATGATTTTCTCAAATGTTTGCATTATAGCATTGACCAGCTCGTTATAAGGGCATGATCGGTCAGGTCACCCAGGTTTACGCACAACAATAAATCATCCGAAGGGTCCCACGACCGTTTCCACGAGGAACTTCGGGATACAGGTACGAGATCCTCAAAAGGATGTTTATCTCCCGAAGACCTCGTCAACCTGTCGGCTAATCCTATTAGCAGTGGTGGATCTTGTTGCATCGCAACTACTATTTTCTTGTTGTCCTGACAGCCCGTTGACCATTCATCCGTTCACCCTTGTTCTCAAGACATTCGTACTTTCAAGAAACAAAGCTTAGCTCTGTTTTGTTTACCATAAGCATAATCTTTCGTATATCAATACCTTACACTTTTTCGCTATATTATGTTCTGCTACTAGTGTGTACGTGCATACGTTTGCTCAAACTAAATAATAATTCTCATATCGACAATAAATAATTATTCTTATATGGACAGTAAATAAATTGTAAAAGTGATTACCCCGATTAAATACTTTTCATTAAAAACAATAATATTTCTTAGATGCAATTTAACGAATCAATAAATTATCTAGAGCTCTTTGGACAATGGTTATCGGGTTTTGCTTCATCATGAAGAAAATTCTTGTCTATGTAAGACAAATAGAAATCCCTCGCTCTAATTTAGCGAATAAATATTTTGTCCGCAGTTAATGGTTTCAGTCCATTGGTACAATTTAATAACCCATGAAATTATTTCAAATAATACAGTACGAGGTAAATCCTACGGATAATCTGCTTGTGAAATTTTCAACGATGTGACAATAGATCAGAACAAATCTTTTAAGCACTGGCGCCAAAAGGATACAATAGTATTTTATTCTATAATTTTATTTTACAATTGTACAAAATATTCTTCAGTAATCATGTTTTATCTGTTAATATCCCATTATGCAAATTATCAGTTTGCAAATTTTCTACTTGTAAGATAGATTATTTATAATAGTCAACTTTCGAAAATTATGTCATCAAATATTAACCCTTACGATATCATGTTCAAATAGAGTCTCATCCCTATTATTCTGGGTTATCTCAAATCTGTTTATCTTTTCAATTTTAATTATTTAAAATGGTTCAAAGAATCTCTAAAAATTCACGAACATACTTTCAGCTTTCTAGAACAAATGTTGAAACTTCACTTTAAAAAATAATAAAATGTAGTATATAAATTAATAACCAAAGTAATCCAAGTCAGGTAAAAGTGGCAGTTGATTTCAAAAATTGCAACTTTTTATATTAATAAATATGTATTAAAAATGATTCTAGAGTTTTTCAGTTTGTACGAACAAGAATTGGTCGAACACAAAATACCCAGGATAATATAGGGAAAGAGTTAAAATTATATTATTAAATATTAAAATATACTTAATTGAAAATTGATTATGCTCTAATATACCATAACTATAAAATATTCTATTCAACAAAACATTTCGAAAAAATATTTTAGCTTACGATACAAGATAGCTCGCTCCACTTTGAAAATAAAATGGGCCTAATCACTTTAGTAATTTGCAAAAAGTTTCACGATCTTTACTTCGTGATACTTTGCAATCTTGTGGGCCGGACAATAGATGCGAAAGTAGTCCGCACTCCTCACAAGAGCAATTCATGGGCGGTACGAGTAAGGGGGAGACAGAGGAATGTGGATTTATTTAAGTCCCTTGCCGTCGGGTTGACAAGAGTAGAGCCGCGTAAACATACTCGTTTCTCCTTGTTCAGTCGTGGCCGTGCAACGTCCCGTGGCGAAGCGAGGCGTCGCGACGCAGCTCGTTCGTTCGCCGGTGGTTCCCCGGTGGTGAATAGAGGGGACGAAGGCGTCGCGACGTCGATGGGCACGTTCAGAAAATACCACCGCCCGCGCGTCAAGCGTTCGCGACCAATCGCCGGCGATCGGACGGCCCGTAAGTCCCGCCCCCAGGCAAGCGAGCCGTCTCGCGATTGCTCCGTTTCACCCGAGCCCGCCTACGACACTTGGTGGGGATGGCGTTGCTTTCGGTTTTCCTCGCCAGAGGGGGAGTCGTGACAGAGCGGAGCGGAGAAGCCCGCTGAAGTGGTGTGAGTGGTGCCGAGTCAGTCGCAGACTGGAGTGCCCTGTGAGAGCAGGGGACGGACCGAACGAACGAACGAACTGTGAGCTCCCTATACCTAACCGGTCGTGACGCTTCGTTCGCCTCTCTGTCCGAATGTCCGTCCCGCATCTACGGTGTCGTCATTCTGATACTGCTATCACGTACCGGTGCTGCGGTCCCGTGTCAGCTGTTTTCATGACGCGACGCGTCGCGAGTCGCGAATCGTTCCGTGCCGTAGCAAGGAGAAGAGACGTCGTCCTTGGTGTCGCGCATCTACGCTAATCTCGTTGCCCGTCGCTCCGCTTTGGGTGGCATCCAAGCAGGAATTCAGGATTGAAGTGCGTGTAAACCCGGTAAAGCGACGCGATGACGCTCCGTTGACGAGTCGCGTGGCTGAAGAGGGGAAAAAAACGTCGGTCATGAGGCCGATTACGGCCGTCCAGGACTTCGGGGCAGCCTGATGGCACTCCTCCTCGCCGGCGAACGTTCGTCGCGCTCCGTCGTCCCGTTTTTTTGCCGTATGTCACTACGATATTGCCCCGCGTAAAAACTCAGTGAGAGAGAGGGAGAGAAAGAGAGAAAGAAAGAGAGAGAGGAAGAGAGAGGAAGAGAGAGAAAGAGAGGGAGTGCAGTGCGTGCAGATGCGTTTGTGTCCTGATCCTCTTTGGTTCCACAATAAATCCGGAGAGAGAAAGACGGAGGACTGTACGTAGACTCAACGCCCGTAGACTCTAGACATGTCAGCCTACGCGCAATTCGGATACTCGGCGTATCCGACGGCATCCCAGGTAAGTCTACTAATCATACAGAACGTTTGTACGAATTATTATGTAAGAAAATCGAGCGTAACGTAGACCGTTGCACGGTGAATTGTTCGCGATTTGTCTCGGTGTTTATATTTGTAATTTATTACCTTTCAACTTTCACATGTGACTCTTAACGCATACAATCTTTACGTTAAAGGTCTCGGAAGGTCAGGAATCAAACGTTTTTACGTCTGTACTTTCTTTAAACGAAAAGAAACACATGCGGCCAAGGAAATTTGTCTCATTTGTTTAAGTGCTCAAAATTCAAGTTTACTGTCACTAGAAATTGTCGCTCGTTTCCTGTTTCCTTCTAAAAACTACTCTACGACGCAACTTCTTCATTTGTCATACGTAACGGCATCGCGTAATCGCTCATTTTACGTAAGAGACTTACCTCATGTCGAGATCTTGGAATAAGAACCGATCCAAGCGGGTTCGAAGAAGCGGAATTCCACCGACCGGTCGTTGCCAATAATAGCGCACAATTAACATTCGCGCGAGTTCGCTCGAAAGAAAGCGAGATCGCCTAGAGGCGCACCTGCCTTCTTCGTAAACAGCAGGCTAAAACGTGAAGCTTACGGAACGAACTTGGAACTCAGCGACGGCCGTCGCTCAAGTGTGTGACGCGTCGCGGAATAGGGCCACATTGTGACGCCCGTTTGGCGTAAATTTAATTCCGACTGATGTGCCTGACCTCTCTGATCAATGCGGATCAATGCCTCTGATCAATGCGGAACACCCAACAGTTGCATCTATTATAGTCTCAAAACAACACCAGGAAGTCACATCTAGCATTAAAAGCTAAAAAAAGAGTCTAGTAATAACAATCAAATCTAAATGATTAGTTACTAAGCTTTGGTGAAATAGTTTCAATTAAAGAGTCGATTAATGTAACCAAATATTTAATAATATTTGGTTACTGTTTAATAACCGATTGGTTACTATTATTATATTTGGTTACTATTAACATAATTACTGAATAGTACTAAATACTCGATTATATTAATCAAACATTTTATTGAAATTAGTTCACGAAAGCTAAATTATTATTACTAAACTCTTTTTTTCAGTGTAGCGACGAAAATATCAGAATCTGTTGACATAATATACAGGCTCCAATTTATTAACTCCCAGTGTAGATTCCGCGTGAAAAATATAACCTATGATTAATCAGTTAATTGATATTCAACGAGTAAATATTCTCACACGATTGTTCGTGGAAAACAGAGAAGAAATAGGTAAACAGATTCAAAGAATGTAGGAAGAAACAGATGGAAAGAGTTCCGCATAAACAATATGATTTTAAGGACCCCATATTAACCAATCTTCGAGGAATGGTGCAAGTTAAATGATTAATCAATTACCTGAGAAAGTCAATCAATTATCCTATTCTCGCGAAGGAGAGCGCGCGCAAAAACAAGCTCGTTACGATCATTTATTCGAACGCGATAAATCGGATCTCTTTTTCAACATAGGCATCCTCAATCTAACAAGAGCACGCCGCTCTTATGCGGATGATCGACGCGCGGCTGTGGACTTTCTGAACGAGGAGTGGTAATTAAAGAGTCGTATACGTCTGCACCGCTGCGTGACGCTTACTTAATCAACGCGCGTTACTTAACGCGCACTTTCTTTCTTTGTAATGTACGCATAAAAATTGGAGGTCAAACGAAGTAAAATAGAAATTTCCTGTTGAGTGAATAATGTATATTAATACGCGTTCGAACGAAAAAGAAACATTTTGCATTTCCGTTGGATTACGCGCAATCGCTGACTGAGAATGACAGAAATAGCAGGAAAACGCTAACTTCTATGAAAAAAATATTAAAAAATGGAAGTAAATGCTTCACTGCTGGACGGCTGAGTAAAAGTAAGTTTTTACAATCCTTGATGCTAAATAACATTAATTCCGTCTATCGCGTTAATCAGATTTATTCTACTTTTCATTAAAAGCGTGAATATTCTAAATATAATTTTAATACACGTACCTTGTACACTGAAAAAACAGTCTAGTAATAATAATCAAACCTGGATGATAGTTGCTAAGCCTTGGAGAAATAGTTTCAATTAAATATTCAGTTAATATAACCAAATATTTAGTAATATTTAGTAATCGTTTGATTACTATTATTATATTTAGTTACTATTAACATAATTATTAAATATTTGAGTATATTAATCAAACATTTAATTAAAATTATTTTTCCAAAGCTAGATTATTAATACTAAAGTAATACTATTCTTCAGTGTAAAGAACAGATTATACTGTTGACATAAATGACAAGTGTTATGGATTATCTATAATCTTTATCGTTAACTTTATCGTTAATATTTTTGTACGGAACGATATGGATGTGAAAGAATCTGTAATATGTATTAGCCTATTGGGTATTCCTCATTGTACTCGTGGACGAAAATAAAAAGAAGATTGCCAAGTAACAAGTCTCAGCATGAATAAATTGTTTAAGAATAAGCCAAGAAAACACAACGCATGTTTCGAAGGCTTACACGAAAAAAAAAACGCAAGATATCGCGGTATCACAACACTCGCATAAATTCATGTTTACCACAATCGCTTGGGGACACAATATTAAAATACGCTGTTGAATATGCGGGATGACATTAATGTTAACAAAACGTTGGACGATATGGTATTATAAAGATGTATTATGTGTCAGTTGTCGAGTTAAATTAGATAGGCGGTAATTAAGATTCTAGTGGGCGGTTCGCAATGAATATTCAGCCGTGTGTGTTTTGTTCCATTTTGAGTTTTTCTCCCGCTCGATTCTGCGCGTCAAAATTTAACCGGAGAATTGATCAGAAATTGCTCGAGCGATTTTACTAGCGATTGCCATTTAATTACGTAGAATTGAATATGAAACAGAAATAATTTCAAGCCGAGTGCTGTCGTCAGGCGAGCCACAGGACAATTGCAATGATATCACATTTAATGAATCGACATTCTAAATACGATAAAATATATGTTGGATTCGAGACAATCTCTTTCATGTAAAAACATGTTAAAGAATTAAAAAAAAATTGTAAATGAAAGCAGCTTAAAAGTCGATTTCCACGAGATTTTCAAACTTGTCGCGATATTCGAGAGGAAGCGCGCGATTTATCGGACATCCTGTTGCGGATTATAATTCCACCTCCCGTAAACGGGACGACACATGCTCGATGGGTACAGAAGATGGTGCGCGGCGCGGCGTACTCCGAAAAGAGGATGGGAGGAGGGAAATAAATAATGCTCGATAAAAGCGACGGCGGCTGCGGT
>QKQZ01042724.1:0-15093 GCA_003595255.1 Solenopsis fugax
GATGACCCATCGGCGGTCCAGGAGTAGACGGTGGCGGCGGCGGTGGCACGACCATTCCATGATGCATCACGTGATGCTGAGGATGATGAGTCGGCTGGTGGGCATTCGGCACGTTCGAATTCGGCATCGGTGGTGGCGCCAGAGGTGGCGCGTCCGCAAACAGCTGATGTGGCCTATCCGCTTGACTCAACGGATTTTGTGCAGCCAAAAGTCTTTCGGCGGCACTGCCGTGTCTCTCGCCTTTAGCGTCACGCTTGAAAGCGTAAGACACAGAGATCGGCCGATTGCACAGATACTGCCCATTCATCGCCTCAATGCTCGCATCGGACGCGTCGAAAGAAGCAAAATTGATGAAAGCAAAGCCTTTCGAGTTACCTGTCTCGGGATCCCTCATTATCTGCAATGTAAAATTATCTGCTAATAATTTTACAATGGCCAAAGTCAAAGAGAAAATAGTCGATTAAACTAATTGTACATACTTTTGGTGTTTGCAAAATCACGCCAAATGCACTGAATGTATCGTACAATAATTTTTCATCTACTTCTGGATCAAGATTCCCTATAAATATATTTGCTCCGACATCCAAGTTCTTTTGGTGTGCACTAGCCTTGTTTACGCGAATAGGTTTGCCATAAAGTTTAATCATATTCATAATTTTAATAGCATAATCCGCATCTTCTTCTCCCATAAATTCAACAAAACCATATCCTTGATGCATTTGGGTTACTCTGTCTTTCGGCATGTGTACGTTAACTGAAAAAAAAAATTACATTTTATATATACATATTTGTATTTTTAAATTTGAGAAACTCGGCTATCATATAAATGTCCAGTTTCATTCAGCGAACACAACACAACGATTGAATGAGCACTCAGTAATTATTATTTGTGATTGAACTAAACCTTTAGAGCCATCGTAAATCTAGAGGAATACGATGGTAGCAAGCGCTCACTCAACTGTTGTGTTTGCTGAATGCAACTATTACTATTTTAAATAATAAAATAGAGAAAGAATTTGTTGTATATATATTTTTACTTTCTTATCTTTATAAAGATATTAGAAAAGATGCGTATAAAACTTTATTTATAATATATAAAAATGAGTAACGCATATGTATGCTTACCGACAGGTCCCGATTGAACAAATAATTCCCACATAAGGGATTCTGTAACTTTGTCGTCCAAACCTCCAACGTATATTGTTGCATCTATAAGTTTTCATACCAAAGATAGAGATAATAAATATAAAAATTAATTTATCGTGCATATAAATATGTACACATTTATATATGTGTACATATTTATATGACAAATTCTTTAGAATGATATAAAATATTTAAGATTAACCTCAATCAAATTGGCTAATTTGTAATGTGACAATGAGATTATTGTAATCAAACTTTTTTTTTCTTTTTAAATATTATATACATATATTCCTTTTAGAATAAAAGATAATATAAAAATTAATCAATATAAATTACTTAAGCTAAAGAATCGAGACATACCTTGGTTACGTTCCGCAATTGGGCCGGCTGCCATTATTCTTAACCTCTAGTGATCTCTACTTAAAAATTGACAGATTACGGCTGCGTTTAGTAAATACTAAATAATAAAACTTTGAAAAACATCTAATTAGTAGATCTTGAAGTGCACTCCGACCATAACTATTACTTCAATTCCAATTCCAAAAATTTAGTGGTACCCGTTATAACTATCAATTCCATCAAATTACACACGCGAATTGACGCGAATGCGCGAAATTAAATCGGTGATGTATGCATGTATGTATGTAACCGGCGAGCTGCGGCGAGCAGGCGAGCAACTCGAGGGAATAGTAGGCAGGACATAATGGAGGATTTACATTGCGTATTATGGCCGACGTTATGTCCGATATTCAATAGAAGAATTTTCTAGAAGTAAATATACATTTAAAAGTCCCTACAAAATACTTTTTCTTATTGGATATCAACTAGTCATACGTCAATCATTTTATAAATTCGTACATGTGAATTCTTCATAATTCGAAGCAATATATTTTGTAGAGTTTGAAGAAAATTAAAACTAACCTAAAATATACATATGTCGTTATCTTTCCATTATATAAAGAATTTATTTAAACGTTAATATATATGAGAAGAGAGGAAGAAGTAAAATATATTTTATGCCAATTATTTTCCTATCTTTTCTAACCTTTCGATTTATGTAAGCTTACACATTTACATCGTTATCTTCTTCTAATAGATCAAAGTTGGTGATGGGAGAGAGAAATTGGAAAGATTGGAGACCTTTCGTGTACGGAGGTTTAGCTTCGATTGTTGCAGAACTGTGTAAGTGAATAAAAATATTGATTCTTATATTATTGTCTGAAATAATATTTTGGATTATCCAATACATACACATATCATGACGAGAAGTAATTTCCATTTCTTTTATTCTAGGTACTTTTCCCTTAGATACGACAAAAACACGATTGCAAGTACAAGGCCAGAAGTATGACCAAAAACTTGCACGTTTAAGATACACTGGCATGACTGACGCTTTATTACAAATATCTAAACAAGAAGGAATAAAAGGTTTATATTCTGGGTATGTTTGCGTAAGAAATGATATGTTGTTCAACAGGTTATTCTACAATAGCATAAACGTAGCTGTAAGTGGTTGTAAAGTATTGTAAGGTGCAGTTATACATCCATTTCCATCAACATAAATTAACTTTAATCTCAGTTTCCTGTTCTTAGAACTAGAAAAAGATAAAAAGAAAATTAAATCAAGATTAAAGCTTATTTACATTGATAGAAATATACATACTATATTTTATGATCACTTACCATTATGTTTACACTTGTATAGAATGGCTCTTAAAATCTTTATTTTATTTAAAATTGTTATAACGTTCTCAAATATAATAGTTAAAAATATTTTATTTAAATATAGAGAAACAGCAAAAAGAATTTTTGTGTCTTTGAAATTAAAGATTTCAATATTTTTAATATTATTTAAAATTATATTATTATTATTATTTAATATTATTTAATATAATAATGTTACTTTTGAAATATTAAACATTAATTTTTGTATTATCTAGGATTAGTTCTGCGATCTTAAGACAAGCGACATATGGAACTATAAAGTTTGGGACTTATTATTCACTTAAGAAAGCTGCAATTGATACATGGGCAACAGGGGATTTAGTTACAATAAATATTGTTTGTGCAGCATTAGCTGGAGCTATATCAAGCGCTATTGCCAATCCCACTGATGTAGTAAAAGTTCGTATGCAAGTCACAGGCAACGAAACAAATGTATCTCTATTTACTTGCTTCCAAGATGTATACAGATATGAAGGTGTTCGCGGACTTTGGAGGGTAATAAAAATAATTTTTAATATATTATTAAACACGTACACGCACATATGCTGTTTTATAAGTACGTGTATTTCGAGATAAAAAGCAAAGTTGTTAGAAATGTACAAATTCAATCTTGATTATATCAAATTGATGCAAGACATTTATCGCACAGTTTATAATAAAAAAATATTTTAATTATCTAGATTTTTACCAAAATAACCAATTTTATTAATAACTGAATTTTCTATCCATATATATGTATATGTAAAGATATATAAAAATTGATTTTTTTATGCAGGGTGTTGGGCCAACTGCTCAACGAGCAGCCGTTATCGCGGCTGTAGAATTACCTATATATGACTATACCAAAAGTAAATGTATGGGTGTATTGGGAAACAGTGTTAGTAATCATTTTGTGTAAGTTTTTTTTTCATTACTAAATGTAGATATAATATCTACATGAAATATTTAAAATATGTTTACTGATTATCACAGTGAACTATTTTTAAATTTATGGTAACTATGTTAAAACTATGTTTTTTAATCAAAAAAGTTATTTACAGAAAAGAAAGGTTCATTACCAATGTTTTTTAAGTTATACCCATACTTATAAAGATACCTGTTTTTTATACTCTTAATTATAACTATCGGTTAACCCTTATCCGGACAGCTGAGACTTATTTCTTCTAATAACGTATTGTCATTTTACAATACAAAAAAGACATCTCTATGATTTTATTTCTGAAACTTGAGACAGGATTAATAATAATGAACTGTTATTATGTATGTGTATAAAAAATGCCTCTGATATACATATATAACTATTTAACAATAAGATAATGTATTATATATTAAATTAAAATTTCTCGTAAATCCATAAGAAGGCACTTGGAAGAAAAAAGATTTTGAGAGTTTGTAAGAAAGCTTTTAATAATATTTAACTTTTATTTTGAAATAATGTGTTCCACAAAAGTATGTATCAATCGTGTATTTTCTATTAAGTGTGAATTTTTTGTTCGATTTTTAGATTAGATCTAGAATTAGTTCATTTCAAATATAAATATGATTTATTTCATTTTAACTCTTATCTACATTCTAACATTATATATTTTAACGACTAAATTTTAAATCTTTTTTGTAGATTATATTAATCACATCGCTTGGAATAATATTAATGACATGTAAAAGCTTATGTAGAAGTGTATTTTATATGCCGTACATAGAGCATAAATTTCATTTATAGCGCATATATATTTAACTAACACATATTTTAATTTATTATATATTACTTTTGTGAATACATAAAATATATAACTTTTAATTTTTATAATTTTTTGATTTGCCAATATCCATTAAACAAGATGGTGAAAATATACGTGGGACGGAACAATAGCTAAATTTATTAATTGCTTGCAATGTATTCATCGAGATGTTTTATTGATATAATTATATTTATATCAAATATATCTCTTTTAATATAGAAATTATTAATTTTATTTTGAAATAACTGACAGTTTAATTTTATTACATTTTTAGTGTCTGCAATTCAAAGTATAATTGCGCGATTTTCCATATGTTGCACATTATCGCAGGAAAGGAGTAAAACTCTCTTAAAATTGAAATTTTATTTCCAGGTCCTTTCACATTGTCATGCGTACGGGCACGTGCGATAGATGGATTTTGAGATGACCAGAGAGGCTTGACACGGAAGCTGTGTTCAGCACTCTGTGTTTAGTTCAGGAATCGTTAAGACAATCGTCCAGATAATTATACATGTTAAACTACTTTGCAAAGATCATTTAATTAGTATTTATACATTTTAGGCTTTGGGAATTTCTAAGATACTAATTGTCCATCGCATAACTTTCTAATTTTTCTACTATAATAAAAAAATCCCATTTTGTCTGTTTTTATTTCTGTTCATGTTTGGACACAGTGCTTTGCTCTATTAAAATATTGATCATCATCACACCAACATGGTATTATGCATTTTTAATTTTCTATAATGCCTGGATAAGGGTTAATTTTGCTCTATAATGGAAAATTTGATATTGCAATTTAAAATCTTGATAGAAATCGAATGTCATTACTAAAAAAAGATTTCCAATTATAATATCGATTAAAATCCATATTTTAAAAATATTTTTAATGCAATTATTTTAAGATGTAACTTTTAACTTGTATATTACAGAGTAAATAAACTTAAATGTGATTATATTTTTTAGATCTAGTTTTATAGCTAGTATGGGAAGTGCCGTAGCTTCAACGCCTATCGACGTAATTCGTGTAAGTAGATGATTTTGTATTTACGTATGTAATAAATATATATATATTTTTTTAATCTTCTTTTAGACCCGATTGATGACTCAAAGGAGAGTGCACTTAGCTGGCAATAAGCCTTCATCATACATTTACAGTGGCAGTCTAGATTGTTTAATTCAGGTATAAAACTTTTTATTGAAGTTTTTTCCATATTTTAAATTTCTGTATGCACATACCTTTAAGATGTCGCGTGCGTGCGCACATATATGTATCTAATATATCCATTTTCAAGAAAACCCATTTTTTTCCATATAGACGATTAAAAATGAAGGCGTTCTAGCACTATACAAAGGTTTTATCCCAACGTGGTTCAGAATGGGACCGTGGAATATTATATTTTTTATTACTTATGAACAATTAAAACAGTTGTGATGCATCGTCGACTATTACCGAATATTTAAGTTCTTCATGAAAAGGTCCAAAAATATATTTTACCGTAAACTTTAGTATATTAACTAACATTACTATCTAATAATCTCAGTTGTATACAACTCGTTGATTGTGAAAGTGACTATTAATTAGTTAATGCGCAGAAAATAAGTAATATTTAAAGTACACAAATTAGACACAGCACTTTTCAACGTTAAAGTAATTGTATAAATAGATATAAGAAAAAGAAAGTAATCAGAAAACTTCAAGAGCTTCCTAAAGTACAAGCTTCCATAAATGTTTTTAGTTGACAAAGACTTCTTAGAGTTATACATTTATATTACTATACAATTACAAGTGTTACACATTCATGCACTATTTCATATAAATATGTTACTTTGAGTATCTCGAAATTTTTACACATAAATTCGATTCTGCATAAAAAGCTTTGTTTTTAAATCAAAATCAGTAATGAACATTTTACAAAGTGTTGAAATATCCTATGTAGAAACAAAAGTTTAAAGTTCCTGTTTGATTTATCGTAATGTTTTGTATCATACTAGTCATTGTTATCTATATGAATATAATAATGAATCACTTTACTTCAGTATTTTTATATAGCATTTATTATCATATTTTTGGCATACACGCTAGTCACTTTATAAGAGCTTCTTGTAAAATTAATATAAAATATAGAAGTGTTAGCCAAAATCCGCTTATTAATTTTGTGAATAATATTGATATTGTATATTTCCAAATGGCCAATTTAATTAAATCTTAACTCTTTTAAAATTTTAATTATACCTTTCTCATTTTATGAATATTGTACGTAAGTCAAAGTTTAATTCTTTTTCTACACAGCAATGCAAAATAACACATCATATGTATTTCGCTATTTTTT
Organism: Solenopsis fugax; assembly: GCA_003595255.1. NCBI lineage: Eukaryota > Metazoa > Arthropoda > Insecta > Hymenoptera > Formicidae > Solenopsis > Solenopsis fugax. The sequence goes on from QKQZ01042724.1 coordinate 6,941, forward strand.
AATTTCTTATTCTCTAAAAAATTTGATCTATGTGTGTGTGTGTGTGTATGTATATATATATGAATAATTTTATACTGTGGACATTAAATATATTTATTACTATTATTAATTTAAAATAATATCTATTTTGTAACATAAACAGTTACGAGTTGGATTATTCTGTATAAAACAGATATTACAATAACTTATCACAATACAAAATTATTTATTCTTTTGACAAGATAGGAAGACTGATGCATAATTAAGAAGTATTTTGTGAAAGAAAAGTGGAATGTAACATTACATATCACTACATGTATAAATTACTGTTAAAATACTAATATTAGTGTAAAAATTTACTATCAAAAAGAAATATTATATATATAATACACTCTCTGCTATAATTTTTTTTTATTTACATTTTTATTCAATTCATAAGAAGTATATACTTATGTAAGAAACACAAATATATTTTTACGTATAAAGAAGAGAAATGCCAGAAGTTATAAAATATATAGTTTAAAAAGAGAAATCTCTTTTATGTTTCTCTCGGATATGAAGTATACATATTTCAGCAATTCAGAAATTTGTGTAACGAAATTTATATATATTACGAATCTAATATGGGGTAACTTAAAAAAAGAATGTCGAAGAAATTATGAGCATGTATTATTGTTATAGATATTTTTTTATAAGCATCATATGCTTCTAAATTTTTTAACGCTTTTCTTTCCAATCACTTTGAATATGCTATGCTATATCTCAGATTGTAGTATATAACAATTGTATAGAACAAATATAAGTAATAAAATATTATGTTAGAATTGCATTCTATTTACATAAAGTTTTCTTTATACACCGATAGTATAGTATATAATTTGTAATACTGTGTCAGTGATCGTGATATTCCCATACAATGACTTTCTTGTCTTTTCCACCTGTTATCATTAAATTACTATCAGCTGCTACATCTAAGGCGCAGAGCGGTCCTGAAAAAATACATGTTATAATTGTCAATTAAAAAAAATTGTATATAAATTCTATATAAAATATAAAAAGAAAATATAGTTTATATAAAATAAATAACATTAATTTTTTTATTACAAATAACAGATTGTTTTAAATAAATATGTCATACTATAATAATATGTAATATAATAAGAAATAACAACAAATTTACCATCGTGACAATGTATTTGCGAGACGAATACAGCCTCCTGATGATTCCACATATTAAGATTTCCATCGTTATCACCTATCAACAAGAACGTTCCCATCCACGTTAATGTCAATGGTTCACTTTCTAAACTGATGGAATATATCTGTGTACTTGTTCGAACATCAATTATATTTAATACTCTATCTTCTGCGCATGATATCACGCTACTGCATTGTTTATCGAACATTACTGCGTTTACTCTGCATGTATGGCCTTTAAATAACAATAAATATTAATAATGATTAATAGTATCCTTATTTCATTTTATAATTAAAAGGTATTTTTTAGTAATAAGAATTGAAAATAATGCTTGCACATTATCGTATTAAACATTATATTTTTTCGTATAATGAATATAGATATTTCTCTTTTATAAAAATAATATGTACATTTTTAGCCTATAAATAATCAAAGATTTAAGTAATAAGGCTTGTGTAAATTTACATTCACAAATTTGGTTGCAATTTTTCATATGCTTATTACAACTATTTAATATGCCTAGTTTTTTAAACAATTTTAACGATAGCTTTAAGATAAAAAAAATATTTACCTTTAATAGTAGCTTGTAAATTATAACCATTCATGCTCCATAAACATAGTTCACCATCTTCTGTAGCAGATACCAACATAGTATCGTCTCTATAATTATAAGAATTTATTTATAGATACAATAGAAATATATCATATACATCATTAAAGAAAATTAATTTGTTATTTAAGTGGTACGTTCTTATTATATATATTTTGTTTATGTTACTTATACTATACGCATATAAACGATACTTTACCTCGATATATTAATACAAGTTACTTTGGAGTCATGATCTAATTGTGCGATAAAACATTCTGCAGGCTTAATTTTTGATCCAGAAGTGTATCCATGCCAAACTTTTGCAGTACAATCCCATGATCCAGATATAATCACTTGATGAGTAGAGCTCCACGCTAAACACGATACAGCGTCTTCATGTCCTTGCAAAACATCAATTACTCTGCCAAATTCGATGTCATAAAATATCCTTAAAAAGAATATGTCATACTATAATAATATGTAATATAATATAATACAGTATAGTTAAAGTTTGCTTTTGAATAATTTCTTATATGTGCATATATATAATATATGTTTCAATTTATATCACACACATATTGCATCTGAATTCTATTTTAAATCTAAAAAAATGTATGTATGGATATAATTTTATATCCATATATATACAGAGTGTCCCTGAGCACTGTAGCAAACTTGTCACGAGGAGGTAGAAGGGATCGAGATAAACGAAAAAGTCTTATAACATTTTGCGATATTCGCAATAATTTTCGTCTTATAAAATATTAAAGTCAAACGAATAAGATCGCGCGGAGAGACAAGCGATCGCCCGCCTGAGCCATAGGGCCGCCCACCGCGTCGGCATTGGGACCCAGCAGTAGGCGACGGTGAGCATGGCGCCATGCTATCCTTCCCCTCGCCGGCGCCTACTGCCGGGTCCCAATGCCGACGCGGTGGGCGGCCCTATGGCTCAGGCGGGCGATCGCTTGTCTCTCCGCGCGATCTTATTCGTTTGACTTTAATATTTTATAAGACGAAAATTATTGCGAATATCGCAAAATGTTATAAGACTTTTTCGTTTATCTCGATCCCTTCTACCTCCTCGTGACAAGTTTGCTACAGTGCTCAGGGACACTCTGTATATATATGGATATAAAATTATANTTCTGTATAAAAAATACTTATAGTACAGAATCTAATCATACTCATTTACAATGTATTGTCCCATGATCCTGCTACAAGAATGTTACGTTGCGATAGTGTATAATACGAGATACAAGATGACAACGACAAGGAGGATAAGGTAACACTGCGTGTCAGTTTCTTCTCGTTTATGTTATATAATTTAAGCGTTCCATCTTGCCCTACTGATATAATGTCGTTACTTGTTGTATTCTTTCGTACAATACTTGTGACAGAGTCTTTGTGCGCTTGAAATACTACTAATTCAGTAAAATTAATTGACTTTTCTTTTACACATGTATTGCCTGAAAAATTAAAAATAACATTTAATTTTAAGCTATATTATATCTACATACATGAGCATCGATATAAATTAAATAGGTCAAAAGTATGTAAGACACAATACCTGAAGTTATTGATTCTGATGAAGTCAATAACGTTTCGCTATATAATAAATTTGGAGCTGGTGTCAAACGTTTGGGATGAGGTAAAGTAAAAACTTGTTTTGGTATCTGACCAAACTCCATAATTTGTACCTCAAGCCCATGTCTGTCATTTATATCTCGTATAGTATCTAAATCTACTGCTCCTTCATAGCACAAATGGAAGAACACTGCAACAAAAATAAAAACATATTGCAGATATTTTGAAAACAATCGTGTAATATATTTTCATGATATTTTAGATTAATATTTTAATTTACTTTTACTGTGTGTGTACATATGCGCGTACATGTACACACATACAGATAATACTGAAAGAAGATATAAAAATTGAATTCTTACCATTATCAGCTTTGTCAGCTTCAATCCCTCTTTGTTTATAGCCAAAAATTAAGTCAATCCAATGATGAAGATTTTGAGAAACATAATCACTCTCTAAGGCATTTCTCAATTGTTGTACAAAATCGGCTGGCCCTAAAGTATATCAGTTAAATTTTTATCTTACATATTAAATATTTGTACATTATAACATTATATAATAGTAATCATGTAATTAATCACATATATATATATATATATGTGTGTGTGTGTGTGTGTGTGTGTGTGTATATACATGTATAAAATGTAGAATGATTGAATTTCTTTACTGTTTACCACAAGAAACAGTAATAAAACATGTAGTAATAAAAAAACAATGAGAAATACTTCAAAAATACTAATAACGATTAAAGTAGTATATTTCCTAATAAAGGTTTCATCTAATTAGAAAAATGTGAATAATAACGATTATATATTAACATAAGTGATTTACGATATAAAATTAGAATTAAACATCTCTCATTACCTTTTGCCCAAGGAGGTAGTTGTACATCGCCTATTTTTGTACCATCGTGCCGATAGCCAAAATCGATACCATAATTATTCACTAGAAAGTCACCACCATTGCTCACGTCATAAAACTCCGGTATCAGTTCTTTAAAGTCGGACATGTTCACCAAAACATTTTTCCACACGTCGGCTATACTGTTAGGTGTTTTTGTTGTAAAAGTGAAACATAAAATTGTTTCTGCACATTTGATAGATAATTATGTACTTTTACAGCATTTGAAGCATTTCTTATTATTTTTTTCTGTCTTTTCTTACGAAATAAAAGTATAATCCAATCCTCTTAAATTATAGTTTTTCGAACATAATAAATGTTTTTTTCTTCATGTGTGCATAAATTGCTATTACAATTTATTAATACTTTAAAGCAAATATCGAAGAGTTAAACGAAAAAGTATGATATATACCTGTTGAACATTCTATCTGGATGATCAAATCTTCCGTTTTGAAGACAAAGCATATATTGAGGATATTTTCGTACCAAGTAAAATAGTACAAAACCTGGTGCACTATAATGAGAACCATATAAAAACTTTGGATCAGACATTTCCGTATATCGTTCCTACAATAATACAGATATGTATGAAAAAGATTTTATGCATTTTATTAAAAAATTATAATTAAGGAATAAAATAATGGCATAAAAAATTAATTATTAAAAAAATATTAGTATTTATAGAATTTCAGATTTACTGTAACTCAGTTTAAAGAAATGCTTGAAGAGTATAAGAGTATAAAAAAATTTTAAGACATCCTAAATATGTGATATCATGATATATTATGTAAATATTTAATAGGAAAAATCTAACATATATATACTTTTAGCTTTTCTAGACGACTAGGGTTTAAAGCGCCAATAGGTTTTGAAAGATCTCTATAAACATTAATATCATTTAAATCTAATGTCATAGAAGTATAATCTTGTATAATCCAAGGCAACACCAGATATTGTGTCAAATCATGAAATGTTCTATCGGCCAAACTGAAACCAGACAATATAATTCAAATGTATTCTTTAATTATATAATTTTTTTTCAGTAACAATTAACTTAAAATCTTAATAATTACCTATTTACATATAAAATATAATCATAATTCGATATGTATCCATTTTGCCATCTCATTGTCATTTGATTTTGTGGTACAGTCTCAAGAGAAACTGCCGATTGTTTAAGTAAATTTTCATATAGCGTATCTCTGCCATCTTGATTTTGAAACGATAAAAATAAATGTTCGATGCTGTCAGTTTGTCGTATCCACTTGATTTCAAGACCCTGCAGACGGATTATTAACGTAGCTTCTCTTTGTAATAGACTTTTATTAAAATATAATATCTTATGTTAGAACATTAGATTATGAAATATTTACCACTTGTCGCAATAAAAATCTCCTTTTTATAACATTCCGTATATCTTTCAGTTGGATCTTAAGGACAGGATGCTAAAATCAAACAATGTTTTAACTAATGTACAGTAACACTTTCTCTTCACGCTGTATAAAAAAAATTCCAACAAAAATTTAATTTATAGCTTAATATGAAACTATTAATGATTACCTGATCCATATTATTATAAGGTTGAAAATAGATTCTCGAATTGGTCAATAATACTCTGCCTGGATTTATTACAAGTGGTAATACTTTATTCGCTTGTGTCTCTAAAACTACTTGTTCATATAAATCCTCAAGCCATGATGTATCAAAAGATACACGTGACTGTCTAGAGTGTACAATAGCCATAATCTTAAAAATTAAAAGCATTATTTTAGATGACTTTAATATTAACAATAATTCTTTAGAAATACTTAATAAATAAAAGAACATTACCATAGCATTTTGTTCAACAGTAACTAAACTCGCTGCTCTATGCAACTGTAGAATCTGTGAAAGACAATCTTCTATTTTTGCATAATTGAAACAAAAATGGAACATGGTATTCTGGTGTATAAATTTATATGGTGCCAATATATTTTTCTCCAGCATTTCCACATGTTGCTTACACTCTATTGACAGCATATTACTACAACAAATAAATAAACAATTGTAATAATATTAAACTTTAAAAGATTAGATAAAATTTAATCTGTTTATTAATTTCTCTTTTATGCATTTTTTTGTCTATTGTATTTAAAATATACTCACCTTACTATATCATTGCTCAATGTACATTGCTCAATTGATGTAGTTTCTTTAAGCTGTATCTTAATTAGTGGCTGGTTAATATCTTTATTTACAAATACTAAAGATTTAGAGCACAATTTTAATCTCCCATCCATCCAGTTTTTATTTTCAGAAAATGGAACATCTAGCCTTTTCATCTGAACACTATAATCTTCAAAAAATATTTCTCCTGGTTCCAAAAGAAGCATTGTAAATCTGTGAATAAATGTTTAAAATATAAGTCTTTTTATGAAAGTACACATTTGATATTTTTATGAAAGTACACATTTGATATTTTTATGAAAGTACACATTTGATTTCTTTCTTTTACATAAAGGTATAAAAAATTAAAATCATTATTCAATGTTATAAAAAGATTAATGAATGACTTGTAATATTTTTTTTTATGTTTCCAAAAATAATAAGATTAAGATCATTTAAGATTTTGAAATCTAAAGTGTGTAAGGCTCCAATGTCCTAAATATTTATCAAATTATACACATTTGTATCATCTAAAATTGGAATAATTTTTTATTCACATTCTTATTATTCACTCACAAAAATTCTAACCTAAAAGATAACATTAAAAGACAAACTTTTAACATGATTCCGCAATTTTTTCTTTTGATGCAATTTTCTCATAAAAAATACAAGCTACATAAATTTTACTTAAATAATTACTTAAATAATTCAAGAATATTTTTCTAATATAATTTTATCTATGAAGTTATTTTACGCACCTTTCCTTCTCCATCGTTGTATGACTAAATAATACATATATTACAACAATAATTAATATATAATACACTGCTAATACAAGTATAATACAGAAAATTAATAAAAAAATTTTAACATTATATAAATGTACATGAACACTTGATTCAATTTTTAATTTTAGCAAAACATTATTCAGTGTCAACGGTGTCAACGACGATTAACAAAGACAGAATTGACAGTCCGGCACATGGTGGAAATTTCACCATGGTTCGTCACACTTGCATCCTATAGACAGGTGTGTTCTTCTTGCACCGTTATTTAGTTTTCTCTTCTTTTATCCAACATGGAGATTGGTCAATTTTCTGTCCGTCCGAGATCTCTGGAACGATTTCTAGGGATTATACGATAAACAGCTTCTGGGGATAATTAAAAAACTCTAGTTCAATGTTAAAGGCGTTCCAAAACTCATTAAAAATAATATCCCAACTTTACATCCCGATAATGCCAAGAGAAAAAATGAATTTAAATAAAAAATTGTTTCAAGACAAACAAATCAGATAGTATATTGGTGTAATTATAAAAGAGCAGTCTGTCTCATATTATATTTTCCATTAAAATGTATAGCTTTTATTACGCAATATGATTTTTCATTTACGTCCTAAGTGAAATAAAATTTTATATAGCAGCGTGTTAATATATAATAGACAATAAATAATAATGCTTGTTTCTTATTGTCTGTATATTCGAATCATGTATACAATATTTTACGTGCACATTTTTGTTGCCGGCATATCAATATAACTATTATTTACTTTTATAAACTGTGGAAATTAGCAATTTAATAATCAATTTACTTGTCTTTGTCTAATATTTATCTAAAAATTATTAGATAATAGATAATAAGTTACTTTCTATATGTGACGAAATTATTATTCCGAATATTATATATATAATACATATACATTATACATATATACATACATATATATATATACATATATATACACACACATACACGCA
>QKQZ01042735.1:0-17496 GCA_003595255.1 Solenopsis fugax
TCAAACCGTCCAACTTTTTTTTTTTAATGAATACAGGATTCAGGAGACGCAAAAGAAAAAAAAACGTAACGAATTGCCCCAGTCTCCCATATATTAAAGGAATTTTTTAAATTTATTATTGTTAGATCTTTATGTTGCTCGTCTCGACCTCGTTTGTCATTGTTTAAAATTTTATTTTAATATTTCGAGCTTAAAAGTAATTATTAACTCATTGTATTCCTATATATTGTTTTAAACATTTCTAATTAAATATACTCTTTGCATCTTTTAACAGCTCATTGATGACCTACTTTCTTTATGATTCTATTGTTTAGATAAACGAGCGTCCTATTAATTTACATTTTTTAAAATACGATTATACATTTCCTTTCTTTCAATATGTATGTAAAAGTAAAGTGTCATGTTAATAACATTGATCACAGCCCCTTAATGTTATAATATCACAGTTTATAATTTTCCTCTATAATCATCGAGTATATTAGCTTCTTTCAGTCAATTTGTCGACGCCTTCGAGCAACTTACGATCGGGCCGATCAATCCCTAGGTTTCAATCCGCGGATAGATCGGTCCCTAGACGATTCGACATCGTCCCGCCGAGAATGTCGTCCTATATCGTAACCGGCATCTCTCTCCGCGGGTTATAACCGCTTCTCGACAATGTTCTCTTGTTCTTCCTGCTGAGGTGCGCGCGCGGCTTTCCGGATAATTCGAGGCGATAAGCCCGTCGCCGATGAGAGGGTTTATCGTTAGGGGGTTTTCCCCAAACCGACGACAGGGTGCGACAACTAACCCCCGAGTTCTTTTCGCCTTCTCTCTCTCTCTCTCTCCCCCTCCCCCCTTCTCTGCCCTCCTTATTTCCTTCTTTACGATTTCTCTCCGTAACGGAGATTCAAAACGGAAAGTGGAGGGCCGGGTCTAAGTAAGAAGCTACCTGAAAGAGGAGGATCAGCGCGATGAGATTTAAGCCGGTGACTCGTAAATCGCAGCGGTCCGGATCCTCGCTCGCTCCTCCTCGTCGAGAGTCGATTGCCTCGGACGATCGATTGACTACGAGGAGTCCAGGGGGCTGGCATGAAAACGGACGTGAACGGGAGGGAATGGCCGATTAAGGGGGGAGACGTAGACAATTCTGAGTGCGTTTATTTACCGCGTGGGCATCAGCGCAAGCTATAAGAAACATATGAGCCGGACAGTTATTGGCCACATCAAGCTATCACGCGACTCGCGAGGAGGAATTCAAATCAAGCGTGGCGGCGAATTTACGAGCCGTTCGCGCGTTTTTCCGACGTGACGGAACGATCCTTCCAGAGGAGACCACACGATCCGTAAATCGATGCGTGCCGGAACTTCGCCGAAGGCCATGGGTGAGTCTGTGATTCTTGGCCAACTTCTCGCGCGTACAATCGCGAAAGCGCGTGGCGAGTGACGGCACTCGAAAGCGATTCGACAGCATCCTGATGGAGCATTTTGCTGCCGCGACTCGCGTCCCCGATTTCAGCCATATTTTACGCAAAATTATGTTAACGTATTTATTTATCGCATCATTTGCATTGAAACGAACCATGCACATTTTAGCAGTAAACCTTTAAACTGTAACTTTCGAAAAAAATCACACTATTGGTAAACAACGGACCGTTATATCATGTTCCCGATAATTTTATAAATTCCTTATAATGAAAAATGTATATTTTCAATGATTCTGAATTTTTGTAAATAAGGAAGATGGAGAAAAATGTTTCTCAATGTGAGAATTAGCAAATAAATCTCATATACAAAGTGTACAAATACATGTTTGATCATTTCAAGGGGCTACTCTTTTAAGAGGGTTGTGGAGATTGTCTTGAAAGGGGTGCTGTAGGGGGGACCCCAACTCATATATTTCAAATAAACCCTCCTCATATTGTAATATATCATTTGAAAGAACATAAAAAGAGATAATTGTTGGTACAAAGCGAAAGTTGATACATTGACCCGTTCGGGAGTTATTTAGGATCAAAATCCGAAAAAAGCCAATTTTCAAAAAATCGTTACTCCCATTTGAAAAATTTTTTAAATCTTAAAAGATCCTAAGAAAGTTAAATCATAAAAATTTTTTTAACATTAAAATATAACATCACACCAATAAATAAATAAGAATTAAAATGTGTAAATAAGACGTAGATGAAGAAATACTTAAATGCTCAATACTGCGATAAAAATAACGCAAACGGTAAATCCCGATCTGAGGGACCGCTACAATTTTTCAACCGTTCCATATTAACGTTCCCAGTGAATGACAACGGGACCACTACAGTGTTTGGTGGAGACAGATGGCATACGATGGTATTATGAGTTTAAAGGACTTCTTATGGACTTCTTATGGACGTCAAGGAAGTTATTGACAAGTAAAGTTTCAATAACGGTCTGTAAGACCGACATTACAGTTTAAAGGTCAATGCCATAGAAAATCTGCTATCTGCTATTATTAATATTTATTTTAACTCTTTTCCTGTTTTACAAGGACATACTTTTTCGTAAAAAGAGCACAGAAGAATTGATATAACTTCCGATCTAAGTTGTAATCATGGTACGATGATGATCTGAATTATTTTAGATTTATTTAGTGATTTTTTTAGAAATTGTTGCTCATCGGTCACGGCGATGAGATTGATTTAACGCTTATTTCCTGGACACGACGTTCCTGGGAATCGGAATTCTTAAAGTCGTGCGATCTCAGGAGCGAAGTTGTTCCTTTGCCGGCGCAGGGTTGGTCGCTTGACCGGCCACGTTTTTTGCCTGACGAGTCGTCGTCCCTGCAGATGGCTGTATCGAGAGAAGAAAAAGAGAAGAGGAGAAGAGGAGGAAGAATGGGAGAGAGAGAGAGAGAGAAAAAGAGTCGTTTCAGCAAGAAGGTAAGATGCGAGTAATCTAAGTGTCGATTCATGCCGTTGCACTGATCGATGCCATCGCGTGTCGATCGAGAGCTAAATTTTCCCTCGAGCGCACCTAAATTAATTCGTTTGGCTTACCCGTCGCAGAAGGAAAAAGGAGAAAAAATATATATACGCTTTCGCTTCGCTGGGATGAAAGTGTATATATAAGGGAAATTAATTCGTTTACGACTAAAATAAAAAATTACGGTTAAGATAAATTAGATGCTAATGAGTCAAATTCCACCTAACCGGATTTACGTTTAAATTTATATCTGTTCGCTTGATGTCACCAAAAATTCACTTCATTTCTCCGATTCAAATGTATACCGTCATTAAGAATGAAAGGAAAAATAAATTCTCCACCAGATAACACAAACCTATATACGATCAAAAATGTATATACCATACAATATGCATGGTTCAGATCATCGATTTATCACATTAAACACCTGGAAGGAGTTAAAGATTTGTTGGATTTAATAAGTGTATTAGGAAATACTGTAAAAAATTCAGTTTTACACAAATAATAGATGAAATAATAAAAGTTACGTGATTAACCCTATAAATATAAAAAATTATGTAATTTTATAAAAATTATGTAATTCTATATAAAAAAATGTTAATTTACTTCTTTTCTTCTTAAATTCTGTCACTTATTGTTAGTATCATTGTGTGCGGGTTGTAAACAATTTTGTGTAAATTTACAATTATTATAACGGATAATTTTGAGACCTACCATAATAGTTGTAAATTTCAACGCGTTTATAAGTTTGCAACATACAAGAGTAAAATTAATTTTTTAATTTGTAATTAAGCAGATTGCAAAAGTAAATTTACAATATGTATGAAAAATTATAGAAATGGCAATGTAACAATACTTTTTTGCAATTGCATTATTATACATTCAAATTTGTCTATCATTCTATTGTTTACAACATGTATGATAGATAATATTTGAATGTATAATAATACAACTGCACAAAAGTATTGTTATATTGCCATTTCTATAATTTTTCATACATATTATAAATTTACTTTTGCAATCTGCTTAATTACAAATTAAAAGATTAATTTATTTTACTTTTATATATTGCAAACTTATAAAAGTGTTGAAATTTACAACTATTATGGTGGATCTCAAAATTATCCGTTATAATAACTGTAATTTTACATTAAATTTTTTTACAGTGTAACAAGATTCAATTTTTTGCATATAAAATAAGCCTGATGTAATTAACTACAACAATTAGACGAACACCAGTCATGGTTAACATAGTGATTAACAATTCGAAATTAACATCTATATGCCTGACACGTTGAAGATCGCATTAATTATGCCCCATTACTCCACACCGCGTCCTTCACGCGCAACGAAGAAGAAGCGAAGGGCTCGTAAATTTTCGAAATTAAACGGCCGTCGAAGCGCTGGAAATTAGACGACAGACGGTCGAGAAGAGAAGCGCGGAGTCCGGGGCCGAGGTCTTGCGAAGTTACGAAGGACCCTCCGTCCTTCGGGAGTGTCTTGGAGAAGAAGACAGCGGCGGGTATAGTCCCTAACGAACTTATCCCGAAGGCTGAGTACCGCCTCCGGTGTGCCTTAAGACGTACACGTACGTTTCCGCTTCATAGGCGTACTTTATTTTCGATATCTTTAAATATACTCCGATTAGCACATTGTACAAATATTGCGCAATAATGGTATCATGAATTAACCAAAAATTTTGCAATAATTGCGTTAGCCGCTAAGACGATATGTCATAACGCAACAGTTTTGTCGAAATAAAATTTCTAAATAATATTTGTCAAAAATTAGACAAATCTCAGCTTGAGGTATAAATATGTATTTTACAATTACTTCAAAAACCGTTTGATTCTTTTTATTTAAAATGTTATCATGCTGAATAATAATATTTATATATTAATTATGCATTTTTGTAAGCATGTATAAAATATAGATTAATTATATTTCTAAATGTTTTATATATAATATTATATGTTTTATATATAATACAGCTAAAATATTTTTAAACATGCAATTTCTTTCTAAATTTAATTTTGCAAATATACCATTAAGATTCGCTATAGCTTTGCCGAAATACTTTTTTGAAATTAATTGCGCAACAGTTCATATTTTATACAAAGTCAATACTTTTATGTATGTTTTTGGAAATAAGTATACCTACATATTTCAAATTATAATTTTTATGCAAAATTTCGTTATACAGTTTAACAAATGTCCTATCGGGATATGTATATCCAAAAAAAATGAATGAATAAATGAATGAATTACATTTATATAAATTTTATATAAATTTATATAAATTATACACATTTATATAAATAAATTTTGTAAATTTAAATTATAAATATAAATAAAGGTATATTCTCTATATATTTTCATCTCTCTCTCTCTCTCTCTCTCTCTCTCTCTCTCTCTCTCTATGTGTATATATATATATATATATAGAGAGAGAGAGAGAGAGAGAGGAAAATATATAGAGAAGCAGCGTGTGTAAATATGAGTAATCGTGATGTACAGGTCTTAAAAATGGTATATATAGTTAATAAGGCAGTAATTGACGAAAAATAGCTAATAAAATAAAATACGGTTTCAGATTTACTTGCTGTAAAAAAAACAATCTTTATAGATAACTATGAAAAGAAATACGATCTTTCGAATACATAGAATGGAGTGCAAAGTTTCGGTGAAACATGCTGCGCCTATGGGTTACTTTCGCACGGCGCGTGGAGGAGGAAGAAAAAAAAGGGTAGCAGAGAAACGTGGACTCCTGTGGAAAGAAACTCACTTTCCGCTTCGAATCAGTCGAACCCGCCGTCCCTTTGCTCGCGTACACCCTCTTCTCTCCCTCGAGTCGGAGTCGAAGAAAAACCAGTGGGAATTCTGAAATGCGTCGAGATGCGAAAGAGTAGGAAAGGGTGTCGCAGGGTGAAATGAAGAGGAGACGTATTCGCGTAGAGAAGCGAGAGCGAAAGCAGAAAGACAGTATCCGAAAAGGGTGGAAAAAAGTTAACGATCGATGATGATTCGCGAGTGAGCGCGGACGATAGCGCGAGATTCGCGCACGCGACCGGTCGCATCGCCTTCGAGCGAAGGTATATCTTCGTAGAAAGGACGAGGCATAACATCGAGAAACGATTTCGCGCATCGGAGGCGTAGATTACGATCCATCTTATCCTCCCACTACCTGCTCGACCGCGCGAGCGAAACCAGCGCTCATGGGTAAATCGTTGAGACGGCCGCTTCATTCTTATCCGAATTAATGCGAATTTATCGATGAATGCGTATGCACTGTACATAGGGGATACGAGTCTCCGTAACGTTTTATTTTGCCGTATAACTCTCGATCCTCCGGAATTATCTTCCTCATAAGGACGCGCGATCATTATTATTCGTCATATTTTTGGAAAGCGATTGAACCTCGGTGCGAATCTGCATACGTGTTTGTAGAATGTCGTTTTTCTTTGAATTATACCTATGACCTGTGACATTGGTGACGTATCTCACTGAAAGAAAAGATTTTGTTAATTCAACAAATACCAGTACAAATGTGATTTGTTGTTACTATATCTACAAATACTACACTACAGGTACTGATATTTGTAATAACAATTTAATATATAAAATACGATATAAAAATTGCTTCTTACATTATCAGACTAAGAGAATGCGGGTGAATGCTGAACACAGAAAAAATTTAAACCAGGACAATTCAAAACATACAGTAATTACAAGTCATATGTTAGATTATAATCATACACTGAAAAAAATTACTAAATTTTAATAAATATTTGTTTGTATATTTGCAAGAAAATATTTATTAAATTTAAATATATATTTATTTAGTAAAAGGACAACTAATTAAATTTAACTATCGGTTTTCTTTAATTGAGTAAATATTTATGTATCGCAAATATTTTCTTGCAAATATACAAACAAATTTTTAGTAAATTTAATACATTTTTTTTCAGTGTATGTTTGATTGAAATAATATGAAAATATTGGATCTTAAACGAGATATCACAAAAGACTGATATCGGAAATAATCCACATAAAATCCCTAAAAAATAATATTAATGCTAACGACAACACGAAACTTTGAAACGATATTTATTTTAATTTGCTGGATAAAATTTCAAGTAATAATTTCAGGACATACAGACAATCTAATTAAAAATAAACAGTATTATCTTGCTTTGAACTATGGAAGCAGCTCGGTTTATAATGTTCGCGCTCATTCTGTTGTTAACTATCAAAGATGACACATCGTGCGATAAACAAGAACATTTGAATATAGATTATTTCACCATGGATTTATGTAAACATTTTTATCTTCTTCTTATTGTACAATAGTTTTTGGAACAATCAATTAACACAAATATTTGCAACATAATTTACTTAGCTTAAACAAAAACTCAATGAGATTGGACCATAATTTGTAAAATTTGGACTTCGCATTATAAAAAATGAGATTTTTTTTTGTGTATGCATTGGAAATTTAAGAATAACGTTAACAAATGACTGCTAAATTACATATTGAATTTGAACCGTTTTACTCTCCACATAACTCGAAAAAGTAACTTTTGATCGTTACAATATACACATTTGTTATTAGTAATTATTATATATAAGCAACATGTTTAATTATATTGCTAAAGCGATTGAAAAAGACCAAGTTAAGTAGAAACTAGTCTCGTGACGATTATTTGAATAAAAGATATTAGAAGGATAATAATTATTTGCATCTTTGGTTTGCTCGTACCTGGCCTTAGATATTTATATTATTGTATTACAATTACGAGCAGGTGCTAAATATTTAACAAAATCTTTCAGTGCTCATTCGTTTTTACAGTTGAAAAAAGTCAATCAGCCCAGATAATATTTTCCCCCCTTCTTTTTTTAGAGACCGTAAAATTAACGCGACGTATATGAACGATCGCGCGGCCTTTTTAAGAGCAACTAATAAAACGCGATACATTATCGCGCCGGAGGAATGTCGTTATCGCTCAATCTTAACAAACGCGCGCGTGCGAATACATCGGCTAAATCGTCGCCTCTGGTTTCTGCCGGCTTAATCGCCGCCTTACGTCGCTCATAATTAATACGACACAATAACACACATCGACGCCGTTCTCGGCTCTGACGCGCCGCCTCCTGCTCCCTGCGCCTCATCCACCTCTATCACCACCTTCTCTTTCTTCACCTGTTCCTCCTCCCGACAAATGGCTTTCCTCTCTTTGATCGTCCCATTCATCTAGCCCGACGAGACCGTTCGTTCGTATCGCGTGCGCTCTTTCGCGAAATGACACGGTAATCGGCAACGTTAATGGTTACTTCAATTTTACTGCGGAAAAAAAGTAAGCATGATTTCCGCGCTAAATGCTCACGCGAATGAATTTGTCTGCATTCCACCAATGCTGCAATGCCGAGAACGCGTCCCGCGTGTTTCCTATAAAACAGTTCGGCATGTAAAGTCGGTGCGCGGGTCGCGCGGGGATGAAGGAGACCGACTTCCGAGGAAAGCCACTCTACTTTGTAAGTCGGAGCACTTACCGCGCTGGAGGAAGCAGAGTCCGCATTTTAATACGTGCAAAACGTGGCTCGCGGGCGAGAGAAACACCGGGATTGTTGTAATGACCAGGATCAAGGTAATTTGCCGTAAAAAGTGGCCTTTTCCGGTGATTCATTTGTAAGATTTCAGACTACGATAACTCTCTCCTGTTAATTTCGGGTAAATTATCAAAATATGTACAGCGCGGAAAAAATATCATTATTATTTTAAAATTCCCCTTATTTTGTCATATAAAAAATAATTAAACATACGCGTAATTTATGTTTAAAGAAAACATTTAATGCATACTAAAGATAAACATTAGAAGGATGCGAATCAAGCATTTGTGAAGTCGATTCGACTCGAATCTTTTTGATTTGAATACGAACCGAATTTGAATCAAATTTTCCTAGGCTTGCATTATATACTAATTTAAATGTAATAAAGTGTTTTTAATGACGTTGCAAATCCTTTTTAACAAACGAAAAAATTAATTGCAAGAATTTTAGAAAATAATAACAAAAAAATAACGTGCTGAATAAAAATTTATAACAGATACTAGACAATAGTGTAAGAGTATTATATTGATAAAAGAGTATTGAATACATACACAAATTATAATGTTATCAAAATAATAGTACTTTAATGCACTTCATTAGGAAAATATAATGAAACAATTTCAAATTTTGTTTTAAATTTTATAAAATCATGATAAATGATGAAATGAAAATAAATTTACTAAGACGATCTGTGGTGTACACAAATTTCTGAATAGTTTATAAGATTTAAAAATTATAAAAAAGTTTTAGAAATCGATGAACAATTAGCACGAAAATGCTATGCGCTGATACAAGATCGTGCAGAAGATATAAATGAAACAATCGAAATAAACGATTGATTCGAAATTGAATCATCAATGATTTGAAATTTTGGAAATATTTGAATTAATTCGAAAATGAATCAAACGCATTGTGATTTGATTCGATTTGAACTATTCGCACATCTCTAATAAATATATGAAAATAAACAAAACAATATGTAAAATAAACAAATAAATAAATATGTATTCGCGACAATAAGGCGCCGATAGAACTTTTGCGACTTTCGGTGAGCGAAACAAGAGGTGGCTACCGAAGCGAAACGGAAAACGCGAGGAGCGCGAAAAGTAACGCGACTGAAATGGAATCGCGATGCCACTATCCTTCTTCCAGACTTTTCCCTTGTGATGGTCACGGCTCGGTCGCCACCCTCAAAATTATTCCACGTAAAAAACGAGCTTGGATAAGACCAGGAGCAAATGCGATCGAAGGGCAAGTTTTTAGAACTTTCCTAAATCTCTGAGCGCAATGTCTTTAAACATAAAATGAGTCTTTAAATTAAACTTCTTTTTTTAATGGTTCCCTACAGATTTCATTCACTTCTGCATTGAACCTTTCATACAACAAAAAAAAAGAAGTGATATTACGATATTATTATTAAGGGGTTACTCTCTCATGAAATCAGCATTCATCATTGAAATTAATTTGAATTCAATTTGAAATCAGAAATCAGTTGAAATCACTTCAACATCAAATCTTTAAGAAATCAAATTAAAATCATGTAGTTAATATGAAATCAGTTGAAATCATACGAAATCATTCGAAATCATTTCAAAATAAAAAATAAAAATAACTTTAAAATCACATTAAAATCGCAAGAAATCACAAGAAATCGGAAATCAGTCAAGCACTCTATTCGTGAGTAATGCTTTAATTATTATTATTATTTGTGGTATTGTAGACTGATCTTAGAAAACCAACAATGGTGAACAAACTAAAATTAACACGTTTGTAAAGATTTAACACGAGGCAAACTGAATTCCGAACGAAATCGGCTTCCAACCGGATGCGCAGCGGCTTTTTCATCGATTGATAATTTTCATAGCGTATCGTGGCGCGCCTTTCTTCGCAAACGTATGCCTGCAGAATGCATAAGAAGAATGGGTATAGACGAAGTGACCATCGAGCTCTCTATCCAGCGCACATTCATCGTTGTAAGGCCGATGCGCATCCAGCGTCCGAGTTGCAGCCCCATAAAAATGTACAACGAAGCCAAGGGCAGACTCGTTCTTCAGACTATCTCGCAGTATCCTGCACTCGCCACTATTGTAACACACGTCCGATATAATCTCATTATAATAAATTCTATAAGATTTGCAAAATTTAATTTAGATTCATATCTTGCAACTTCTGAAATTGTAATTTTGATTGTCAATTTATCGCGTAATATTTTACGATTTTATTATATATCGAATAATTTTCATATATATTTAATTTATATGCGCGTTGTAGAATGTGATATACAATAATTATGAATTTATTTGTAATAAAAATTTCATTAAATATTTTATATTGTTACTTTTGAAATAAATTTTATAATAATTTACAAAGGAAAGAAGGGCGTTGTGGAATACCACTTCGTTTTTTGATAATAACTCAGTAACTATTACCGCGACATAATTCTAATCAACGCCAGTTTACTAATCATAGAGTTCTACCAATCACTTTATAGGTAGAAGTTCATTGGGTATATAGAACGAACGTAATTTATAATTTACTGAAGAGGGAAAAAAAGATGCATTTGTGGAATAACTGAGGGATCGTGAAATAGTAACGACTAATGCCATGAAAAGCATTTTTATTTATAAAAGAAAACGTTAATTAATGATCTTTAATAGATTTTACACACAAATAAGCGCTATAAAATAAAGTTGTACAAACATTTCATAAAATATATTGTATTAAAAAAATTTTTTTTAATAATTTTTTGGCTTAGAAATTTGTTTAAATAAAACTTAATAATTTCTAATAAACGTTTTACAACATCTACAATGAGATTAAAGTTGCAAAAGAGATGCACATGGCAGACGATCATATTCTACAACCACAGCCCACATAACTTTATTTATCGAATTCATACACACATTACGACACACGTGTTATTTGAAATTCACATTCAAGGCCTTCAAATTAGACTAAAGTTAAAAAATTGATATGTAACATACTTCTCAAAATTACGTAGAGAATATAAATCTATAAAAATTTCTGCTATCTGCAAAACTGAAATTTAGCTTTTATGAAAACACAACGAATAATAATGACCAGTATCCATTTTACAATGTCTAAATAGACTGTAACGAAGTAATTTTAACGGTTGCTCTTAGAATTCAATGTGAATTATACGAGATATCATGATTTCCATTACCCCAGATATATTCCACGACACACCGCCGTCCTTCCTCTATACATATATGTAAATATAAACGATCTTTCGCACAAGTATGGCTCTAGTCACTAATCGAATCTCATATTGCATGCGATATTCTGAGGAGCTGAATATTGGATCGCGTCTATCGAGGGAATAGACGGCCGCGACTTTCGATTTTCTCTCTGCTTTCTCGAGGAAGTTCAATAAGTCCGCTCGCGTAGCGGCCGGATATGAAGCTTGTTACCGGCGATGAAGATCCATCCGCTCCTTCGTAAATCCGTCTCCGATCATCCTTACGGTACGCACGCATAATACGAGAGGCGCACGCTCCCGGGCCAATCTTGCAACGCGAGCGAATCCTCCGTGCGTGACCGACGTATAGAGTTACGCGCGGCGCGGTCCCGCATTCCTAGGTACACACATGAAATTCGATATCGTTTGCGTGAAGATCGTGGACCTCGCGCGGGCGAGAGGTGCAGCGCTAGACGAGACGGAAGGAACGACGAGGTATAAGGCCGTCGCGATCGATCGTTATCGCTTACCACGTACGGCCGCACTTGTCGATCCTTCGTGTCTTCGTACGCGGCAAAAGAACCAGAGCAAAATACCGCGCGCTGCCTTCGTCTTCTCATCCTCCTGCTTCGAGCGGCATTCGATCTCGCAGCCGATTTTTTTTCGCGATGCACGCGCTCTTCTCGATTCCCGTTCTACCTTTCTCTCCTCTGTTCACTTAGCGCGTCGCGTTCCATCTTGTCCGAATTTTTATCGCGTCCCGTGATGCAGAAAGGAGACATCGTATTATGCAACAAGGTAACTAACGCATATACAGGTCATATGTGCCCGTGGAAAGCATCACATATATCACTTTATTTTAAAGAATGATAAAATATCTGGAATTGTGTAATTTTGAGAATTTATTTTGTATCGATACTCACAAAACAGTAAAATAAATTTCATTTTATTATAGTTTTAAAGGCTTGGTAAAAAAGCCTTTAAAACTATAGTGTATACTAAAGTTTTATGAAGACAAATATATTTTTTCAATTTTTCCGCGGATTTTTTCGGTTTTTTTCTCAGGAGTAGAAAAATTCATCGGAAAAATTAAAAAAAAAAAGTTGTACTATGGTGATACCTCATCAGTATCAAAGTTACCTGTTTTACGTTATAATTTCTTAACTTTAGCTCGCCTCACTTATTTTCGAGTCCGTAATTTATCATACTTTTATTCGTGAGACAGCTCGATTTTTTGTGTTTTTATTTCCATTCTAATTAATATTTTAAAGTTTGTATTGCAATAATAAGAAAATACATAGTCTAAATGTCATGCTCATAAGATAATAGGATATCGAAAGAATGATTTAATATAATTAAATTTATAACAATATACAGGAAGAAGTAAACTATAAATCGAGATACACTTCAGGAGTTCACTGAATCAGGGTATGGCGAACTAGTTAAAAATCTGTATTAATGAGAAATAACTAGAAAACGGTCCGTATAAAGTTAAACTAATGTTAATTTCTGTCTTTAAGTTTCTGTCCTTAGTTTTTTCTTTTTATTTATGATAATGTGAATACGAGGGAAACAAAAAGCAAATCACAAAAATAAATAAAAACAGAATTAATGTATTTTTTAAATAAAATAAAACGTATATCTCTTGATAATTGCTAGTATTCAAAATTCTTCACAAAATGATTAACATAAATATTAACTTAAATTAGTCTTTAAACTAGTTGTTAGAATTACATATGTTCTTAGAACAGTTTGTTTAATAATTAATAATTTATTAAACCTCAAGTGATGTATACTTATAATAATATTCCAAATATAAACATAAAAATTAGCTCAATATTAATTCCAGCGCTTATACAAGGTATCTTACTTTAATAATATTGTAAAATTAGGTAGCATGTCATTTACATAGCAAAAACAGCAATTTTTCGCAAAAAAGCAATTTTTCAGAAAAAAACCGGAATTTTTCTGGTTTTTTTCCAACGATTTAAACAAAGCGGTTTTTTAAAAACTATACATTTTATTCTCTTTTATCCATTTATTATACACAGAAAAAGAGAGTTCTTGTTTTGAAAATATATTTTTGAAATAAATATTGAAATAAGATTATATAACGTTAAACAGACATAACTTGCTTACATGAAAAAATTTTGTATAGTTTTATGAAGACAAATATATTTTTATTATTAATATTTAATAACAAATTTTTATAAATTAACCCTTGAAAAAAAACTAATAAAATGTTTCAATAAACTGATTATTATATCAGTAACGGATGATATTTCACTTAACTGATGAAATAACTGATATAGTAATCAGTTTATTGAAGCATTTTTCAAGGAAAGAGGAAAAACAATCAAATAGGAAAAATAACATTATTTTCAAACTAAAAGTTAGACTATTTTAATATACTAATAATATCGAATTTTTAGAACAAGAATTCTCTTTTTCTGTATACACTAAATAGATAAAAGAGAATAAGATAAAATTCATCTTACTGTTATGAGAATCGATACACAATAAATTCTCAAATTCATGAAAATAAAAATTTCAATTCTTATTTTTAAAAAATTAATGTAACCATACACATTTTCTCTTCTGAGATTCTATTATTATCATCATCAAAATTTATTGTGTTTTTTTAGATAATTGTTATAACATTGAAATAAAAATATAACATTTTGCTGAAAAATTCAAGATTATCGAATTCTTTAGAAGATTTAGAACATATTAATTTTAATTTTATACTAATTCCTTTTCTGTACATGTAAAATATATTATTATTTGTTTTATTAAGGCACATTACATATTGAAATTATATAAAAATTTACTTGTTTTCAAGGTTTGTAATAAACAAAGAAATGTATGTGAGAAATTTATCTAACAATAAAATTACAAAAGAAAAGAAACATAAGTTTATGTAATAACACAGAGCACGCAAGATGAAATGAGAGAAGTAAAAAATGGAGACTAAAAACATTAAATTAAAGTGACCAAAGGAGATCTTACAAGAGTGACGAGGAGGACACAGTGACAAAGAGGATATACGCAGGATTACTAGTGCCGAGAATCGAGGCTACTCGAGAGAAATCGTGCGAATCTCTTTTTCGTGCGAGACACCATTTTTCCACGATTGCGGTAAATTAGATCGCGTTAATGAAAAGCCAGAAGGTTAAGCGGCCGCGGGAAAGAATCCAGCCAATTGATCTCTACTTTTTTTCCCACGCGAATAACAACATCCGCGTGTTTTATTGCGATGACGCGTTCGCAGGATAATCCGCTTAACGTAAACCGTAAGCATTAAAGTGAAAGCCGATCCGATTGCGTCGCGAACGAAGCACGCGGCGAAGCGTATGATCGTGTTCATCGGGATCCCAAAATCGACCGGTTTTTCTGTCGAACGGCGACGTTGTTCTTGCCTTCCCCTCCCCCCCCCGCCTCGTGCATGTATTCGCGATGCAGCCAATGACGCACGGAGTGTTGCTACTTTCGGCAAAACAGGAGCATAAAGCGTTGCAGCAACCAGCGACAGGTCGCGGCGCCCCGTTGCGCTCTACTTTCAACTTGCCACTCAACTTTCGAGAGAAAAACAAGCAGCTTGAATTTATGTCACGAAACTCAGTTAATGTTTGCGACAATATAACAACCATAATTTCGTAAATGCAAGAAAGCAGCCGCTAAGTGCATTTCTGTTTGGGTCGCAGAATGTTTATTATTATTACGCAGGAACGAAGTAAGCGAGATGTACAATCATCTCGACAGTGAATTTCCAACCCGCAGGAAATGTAAAGTCAAAGAAAAAGATTGACAATACTCAAATAACACATAATGATTCGTGTACATGTATTTTATATGTTTTCTAAACATCTAATGTTTTTTAATCATTTAGAAAACGTATAAAATTAGTTGTGTTACTAGGGTACAATAGTTAAATCTAAGATATCTTTTTAGCCCGGGAATAATCGCTTAGGATGTTTTTACACTTCAGCAGAAAAAAAATAAAACTTAGTACATAATTTTCGTTAATAGAGAGAATCCGTATATCTATTTTTTTTCTTTTACCTAACTTTAAAAACAAATTGAGTATGAATTTATGTCCATAATAATCTCAAATAAATCATAGAATAGATGCGTTTATGCAAAAAAAACTAGGTGACTATTCTTGGATTAAATTGCAATAATAAATTTTATCTTGATTATTAAAATAATGAAAATTGTGATACAAAAAATAAAAACCATGACCACCTAAACGAAGTTTCTATAATAAAAGTTAAGCCATTACGATTTTTGATTGGTTACCAACCTAAATCCGTCGTATGTAATAGTCAAGCGCAACTACGAATTTTAAATATAAATTATAAAAACATTCAACACAATAGTTAATACAACAATAATTAATACAACAGTGTTAATACAGTCTATATGCTATTTAACCTTATATTTTGTATTTGTTGACAGCGTTATGCATATATGTATATTTAAATTAAACGTATTACTTAGTTATTAATTAAGGATATTGATCATTGGGAGACAAAATGGTTGCAGTAACTATAACTATAATTCATAGTCATTTTTTGTGCCAACTATATATTTGTATAGTTGTTTTAACCATACAAATTAGACTTACAATTAGTTACTACGTAAATATTGTAGTGAATGTATGTTTAAAAATAGTTATTCACTATAATTATAATTGCATTGAGAAATATAAAAATGTATATTTTACTTTTATCATTCACATCTCGATAGCTTACTATATTAATATTTGAAATTATCATAACTTATAGTAAAACGTTTTTATAACTGATAAAACTATAAACATAAGGTTATTATTGTTAATGTTTAACATTAATATTTGTAAAAATGGAACTTTTAATCATAATTATATTACCATGCAATTATAGTCAAATACAAATACTGAACACTTTTCGAACACTCTGTAATATTCATTTATATTTTCTACATTATCTACAGTAGTACCAACTTAAATATTATAAAAAAAAGTCAGTGTCATCAAATCAATTTTAACTTGACAGTATATAGGCGGTTCTTAACTCTTATTATAAGAACTCTACTAAACACGAGCAATGAATCACCTTTTCCATTTTTTAACTGTCGACATTTAAGAAAAACTAAAATGAGCTCTGACAGTAGCAAACTTTATGAGTCATAGATCATTAGATCATTAAACAGACAGAAGAAAATGAGATACGTTTATTTTCACCAGACTCTGGACATACTTAAGAGTCCAGAATTATTGGAAATGATATTCGAATCGCTTTCCTCGTTACAGGTACGAGCAGGAAACCTGTCAATAATAGCAATCGAGTATTTCAACCGGCACGATTATCGCAACCGCGCCAACTGACGTGGTCATCTCGGATGCTCTTTAGCGTTGAATTTACTGTCAATTGGAAGCATTATTATACATCATTCATGACGCACGGGACGGTGGGGAGAGTTAGAGAATGGCCGCAAAAGGGATAATCCCTTTTCCATTGTGCGGTAGCTTAAACTCACCGACCTTCCGAGCGCGATTCAAAGCGTGGAACGCGTGGGCGCGGAAAATTGTGCGAATACGTATGGCGACGTTAAGCCGCCAATTATACGTCGGGCTTAATCGCCGCGACTGAGCTAAACGGCCCGCGATTTTTGTATACTCTTTATGCGCCGCCGGCTTGCCGATATCTCCGCAATATTGCCGCGGGTCGTTCGCCGATATTTTACAATTTTGCGTCCCCCGGGGCGACCGCGCG
>QKQZ01042764.1:0-20392 GCA_003595255.1 Solenopsis fugax
TATATATGTATGTATGTCTATAGAAACATTATTTTTTATCTAAATGATTAATTTTGCTTACTTGACTGTTAATATTAATATAGTAACTAAAAGCTTTGGGATATGGCGTGTGAAAGCTTTGCAACGTGAGCACGAATTCATCAGTACTGTTCATCCATCACGCTGGACACGTATGAAAAATAAGTTATATTCATCGCATATTTTAAGCACCTGAAGGAACGTAAGGACAAAATGATATTTAATATTAAGTCAACTTTTATTGAAGTTTTTATTTACTTATCACTTTTAATTCATTTATCACCGGACTCTCGCCACAATGCTAATTGCTAACAATTAATTTAATATTCACAGTGACAGGCAACCACTAATAGTAAATTCCGTAATAGATCATACGTTAATAACAATGATTAATATCACTTATCGATATTCCTGTCAAATAGATTACGAGATTGCTATTCTGCTCAGACCAATGCAGCAATGTTCATGAATTGGCGGTCTCATGCATTTTAATAAATATACTGTCGAGAGGTGTCTCATCAATAATTTCACGATTTATTATAAATTAACAAATTAATACTTGATATTTATTAATACAAACATGTAAGTATACATACGCAAAATTTAATTTACTTTACAGTTAAAACCAACTTCATAAATAATATATCAAGACAAATAATAAATATAAGCATAAATTAATGCGTTATTAAAAAATGCTAATACTTTCATTATTTTCATTTTTATTAGAAAATATCTTCGTATTTGTAGTACGTGGGTTGTGAAAAACAATATTCTACGTGCGCGTTAGGTTAGCAAAATATATAGAACCGACAGTGTGGTAGATTAATGCGTCCCATTGTGAAGGGAGACAGACAGGTTCCCCTCGATATCATCTCGCGACATCGAAGAGCACCTGCTGCACTGTACAACGTGTCTCTATTGCCACGCTCTATTGGCAGGCTACCGCGGTCGTAAAACATCGTCGCGAAAAGTGCGCGACTGGTACGCGGCAATTTTACTGCGACGCAAATGAAAGAGAGAGAGAGAGAGAGAGAGAGAAAGAGAGAGAGAGAGAGAGAGAGAGAGAGAGAGAAAGAGAGAGAGAGACTGTTAACGTCAGTTCTCCGTTTATAGTTATCGAGTGATACTTTACACGTAACGGTGGTCGAAACCGGCTGCGAATTTATCCCGCGGCGGTCGGCGCTGTTATTATATTCTTCGCAAAATGCACAGGATGAATCAGAAATTGTCGCCGATCATGACTATATTTTTATTTGTAAATTTTTAATATAATTTGCGTTAAAATGTCAAATTTCATAAACTCTTAATATACAATGGTAAATGATATTTAAATCACTCGTAATCGAAATAATTTTTAATGTACATGTTAATAAAATTAAGTGAATTAAAATATATAATTGTACTGAAATTTAATATACTTTTAATACAAACGTTAATGAAATAATAGAAACAAGTAATACAAACGTTAATAAAATTTAAGACATTAATAAATGAATATTCATATACTGCATTACTTTTCATTCATTACTTTTCATTTACGGGCTTGAACCAAGCTTCCTTTACATGTTAATTAAAAGTCATTAAGAAACTAATAGTATAAATTTCAATAATTATTTCTGAATTATTTAATAATCTCAGTCATCTCATATCCTAATTTTTTCGTTTCTCATGACAAATATTAAATAAAAAATGACTGATTCAATATATAAATAATTATATAGTTTATACTTGATAATATATTTTATAATTATATATTTTATTTAAAATATTACACAACTTTGATTTGGCATAGATGATATTTTTTTTCAATTTTCTGTCCTATATACCTACTAACAATTTTAATACTCTTGATGGTTCGATACGGTTATACGCATCA
Source organism: Solenopsis fugax (assembly GCA_003595255.1). Taxonomy (NCBI): domain Eukaryota; kingdom Metazoa; phylum Arthropoda; class Insecta; order Hymenoptera; family Formicidae; genus Solenopsis; species Solenopsis fugax. The sequence goes on from QKQZ01042764.1 coordinate 1,895, forward strand.
CACATGTACCTATTCCTTTCACATTAATGCATGCATTCTTCCGATCTTCGCATTAAATATCGGCTTTTAATGCAGTGACGTAACACGAAATACGGTTACGTCCAATGAAACGAATTATATAACACCGAAATGGAAACGGACGTGCACTCGATATAGACTCAACATCGGAAAGCACCTGCTGCAGCATTACCGGAAATCCCAATGGATTATCGAGACGCGAAAAACGCGCCGGTTAATTTCCGCAGTAAAATGTGCAAAACTGTCTCAAAATTCACGTAAGCATGATACAAAATACATTGAATATCAGTATATGACGTTCGAAACATTCTAAATTTTTTTTTAATGTTTCGCTAATTAAACCATAAAATTCCATTACTGTTGCCAATGAAAAAAATTAAGAAAACCATACAAAATTTCAATTCAATTCCAGCGAAAACGTTTAAAATTAAATAATCTTCTCTCTTTCACCCTCTCTCACTTTCACATTTCAATGTAATATGTAATTCAGAAAGTAATGAGTTTTAAACGTTGAAAGACTAACGAAAATTTTTAACGAATATATCGATCATCAAAAATTCTGGTTAAAAACTTCATCAAAATTCATTATGAGTCAATGCATTAATTGACATACAAAGAGAGGCAATATTAAATATAAAATATACAATTTTGAACGGTTACGGATAACAACTAACCTTTATATAAGATGCAATATACAATGCTTTATATAAGATGCAGTATAACGAGATATGAAAAGTATACTTTGTCCATCTACATGTCAGCAATAACATCGCGTGAAATTCAAAACAGAATACGCGCCGTCCGTCGCATCACTTTTTTTTTACGCTAATGCGAGATACAACGTCACGCTCATGTAATGTTTCTCCTGAACATCTTTTATCATTTGAGATGTGATATATGAGCGAAACACACGTGTATCTATAAACCATTTTCCTCATTTCCGCGATTTCTTTCTCTTTCTTTCCTTTTCTGCAATATTTTATTCACAATTTTTCAACATTTTGTAAATCATGCGTTGATTAATGTCGCAAAACATTTCATCCTCTTTCCAATAATTATTGCTAATTATATACCAATTATATATTGGTAATTATGTATACTGTTATTTTAACAAAAAGTAATCGAAGCGAACAATGAAATGTATTACATTATTGGCCATTTTTAAAAGCAATTTCACAGTTTGAATAATATCTTTTCCCCTTCCTCCCCCCTCTCACTCTTTCTTATTTTCGAATTAATAAACATTCTTGAAAGAAGAATTGTGTGAACAATTGTCATGAAGAGGCAGTAATAAAACGGTGCTCTCAGTTTTATTGTGAATGTAGTGAAACGTGAACTGCGCTTTATTCTCCTTTCATAGTGGAATTATAGCATAAAGGCGCAACATTCCGTATTTCCTTCGCTTTCTCTCGGCAATAATTATTATTATAAAATTACGACACATATATGTATGTTTAATCTCTGGAATTATATCACGATTTTAATTGACATTTCTCGTAAATTTGTAATAATTTATTTCGCACATTTATAAGATACACTGAGAGAAATCATTTGGTAGAATAGTGATCAAATGAATTTTATAATTACTGGTACCAAAAACTTAGTTAGTTACATTTAACAAAACTTTTTGTAATTTGTTGTATGAAAATAAGTATTTGGTTAATGTTACAAATTGTTTGGTCAAAACAACTATATATTTAGTAACTATCACCATAAAATTCATTTGATCACTATTCAACTAAACTTTGGTTGATTTTACCAAACATTTCTCTCAGTGTACATATAGAGCGATGTGCATAAAACGTTTAAAAATCTTACGGTTCGAAGTCAAAGAAAGATAACCTTTTCAAATAATTTTTCCTATCCAGCACATACACTGAAAAGCGGAAACTTCTCATTTGTGACTATCACTCTTTCCGATCCTATAAATATCCAAACTACTCGTTTAACGTGAAATATATTTTCACTATCCCGACGGAGATAAAAGTCCACGATAACGTCGCGATCCTAGAGAATGAATAAGAAGAGAATCAAACGAGCGCGTTTAGTATTAAGTACGTGCCCCGAATACGGGCACTCGGTGTATTATTAGCCATTTCTCCGGGATATCCATCGTTAGGTCGGAACGAGCGGTGGCACGTGTTTTTCGTTCCGTGAACGATTCTTGAGATAACACCGCGCGGAATAAAGCTGCTGCAGCAAGTTCATTATCATTACTGGCACTATCATCCGCGCTGCTCTCTATTTGCATATATCGCATTACACATTGATACAGATACGCGATATGCAGAACTGTTTTAAGCGGACCCTGACAAAGTTTAATCACCGTACTTTAAAGGCGGTCACTAAAAAATTTGCGTTTACTTGCGCCGTACATTGTTCCCACCGATGTATCTCCTCTACCAGAACCACGTTCCTTCGCGATAATCGCGTATCCCTCTTTGAAAATGAACCGTTACATTGTCAATGTATTAATACATGGCTCGGAGCGCATCTGATTGCACAACGATATTCACGAGAACATTAACAGTCCGTTTACAAAGCACTTGCCAATCTGATGAGGCAATTGGATGCGGCGGAAGGAATATTCATGCATCGTTCATCGTGTTGACATTTGATTATCCAGAATGCAGGTGACGTTGACATTAAATTGTACAGAATGGAACCAAAGCCTAGCGGTAAACTTTAGAAGTTGCTTGAGGAAACTACGTTACGTGCATTTAACAAGGGAGAAGAGATATGTTTTTTTCACGTAAGAATTTATAACTGGAAGTTTTATTCAATCTGAAACTACGCGAATGTATATTATGTATAGAAGATAGAAAAATTATTATACAAAAATCGTAGAGTTTAAATTTTTCTCGCATGTCCAAAATGTCATATTTAATTAATATATTTGTACCAAAAGTGTCATTGATTTTTCGAAATAAATTTTTATCCGCGATTTATATTCCTACAGTATTTTTATACATGTACGTATATAATCTAATAAAGTACTATAAAATGTGACAGAAAAATAAAATAATTCGTCTAACATATCTCAAAAACTATGTGCAACCTTCGCCAAATGTGTTAGGCATTTATACTTTTATATATTTTTTTAACTAGAGGAAATTTAAATACAGAAACTAAAATGTGAATTATTTTTTGTTTCAAGAATCCTTTTAATTTATACATAATGTCGATAATCAATAGGAATAATACAGTTAAAAGAATTTCAGATAAAAGAAAAAGAAAATATATAGGTGTCTAATATTTTTAGATGAGGCTGTATGTACTCTCTAAATTGGAATCAATGTATTATTCATTGAAAGACAGTGAATAGTCTATTTTACTATTTTTCAGTGATATACTTATAACTATTTCATTCAGTGATACATGCACTGTTTTTCAGTGACAATACACTGATTCGGTCAGTGAGAATACCTCCTTCTTAATCAGAATTACTGAAAAATAATGAATAGTCACTGATAACACAGTTATAAGTATAGCACTGTATATCAGTAAAATTTCACTGATTCAGATTTAGAAAGTAAATTTTTAACTAATAAAGTAGAAAAATACAATCTGCCAAAATTCTTTTCTGACATACGCTAATTTGATGCATGGAAATGTTTCATGGTTAAATAGAGCAACTGTAAATGAGCATATTTACTAACACAATGCAATTTACTAACACCGACTACTACCATGACATTCTATGGAAACAGCTTCGAAGATACAACTGCTTTACGCGAAGCACGACGGGGCGATCTCTCATATCCCTAAGGAAATCTCGCAGTAATATTATAACAAGAAACTGAAATCGCTATATCCATTATGTTGTAAAAATTGATAAACCAATTGCATTCGTAGCAATTGTGGTAAAAACATTTTAAATCAAGACTCATTTAAAAATATACCAACATATACGGTCATAATTTTAAGAGAAGAAAATTAAAAGTCGTTTAAAAAATTAATTTATAAACATAATCATCTAAATAATTGTCGTAAGAACTGACAGCTAAGCAGAAAAGATATCAGCAATTTTACTTTAAGGATGTACAGAACATTTCTCAAAACATTAAGAAAATTATGAAAAAATTATAGATTATTTTATATTGCATTTGAAGTAAACATGTACTCTAATGAAAATATAATTAATAATAAAATAAGAAATAATAAAAAAAATTTGAATTTTTTTTATTTAAGTACTTTAAATATTCAAGATGATTTCTATAAAGTTTCATTGCGATGCAGAGACCAGTTCTGTAAAATAAATAAAATTTATTTATTTATTCACAAAATAACTAAGCAATCACAATAAAACTTTGTATAAATCATCTTGAATACTTAAAGTACTTACACAAAAAATTGCGATTTTTTTTAATATTATAAAAAATAATTAAATTTGTAATAAATAGAATAAGTAAATTATAAATGTATGTTATTAAATAAAAATATAATCTTATTCATACAATGTTCACATGTACATAGTTTACTTGAAGTATTAATATTAACACTTTTCCAAATTTTATTTACTTTGTAGGGACTGTATGTCCGATGCATCCTTCAGCAAATCAAACGATCTATTTCTAAAAAGCGTGAATATAGTTCGCATGTAATGCAACTAAATTATAATGGATAATAATTACCAATTATTTTTCAAGTTAAAGTGTTGCATGAATGTAATCTCAAATGGCAGCGACTGGACGCAGCGACATAATCATATAATCTCATTGAGCAAAACTCAACCGGGTTTGACATTCGCGCTGCATTCTTTTCGGTCCAACAGCATTGAGTCGCGGCCTTCGTCGGATTTATGCAGATTACATGTGATCAATAATCAGCGTGCAAAGGGACGGTTACATTACGGCTATATAACGCGAGTCGGCGCATGCATTACCATAATCTTGAAGGTGGCTCTATTACGGCGCTTATTGCGAATAATCGCGTTAACTACGCCGCTGCGTTGCTGCAGCTAGCGCTGTTGCTGCTGTTACAGCGGGCTCTCTGTTATCACTTCCCGACATTTCGCAGCCGCGCATAGTCGCCGTTAATCTTGCCGAGCGAGCTCTCGGGAAATTGCAAAATTGCCGTGCGTTCGATCGTCTCGATAAATGCGCGGTTATTGCTATCTTAATAAACGTGAATTCTATACGGGTCCATCTCGATAATAAAGTTAACAAAAATAGCGAAATAAGAAGCTACTATTTTAGCTTTAGAAAAAACCATATAAGTAAAGATGAGCAAAAAGTACACAAGTCGAAACTCGCGTACGTAAGTAAATCTACCTTGCCTTTGCCTCTTTTATATTTTTTAAAAATTAATAAGAAAATAAAAATTGCTAACTTGTATTCTAAAGTTATTTGTATATCCTTTTGCCTGTTGTCTTTTCGTCTTTTGTGTAGCATTATAACTTGTTTACATTTATAAATATATTATATATAAATACAAATTTAAACAATACCGTTATTTACATCTTGTTTCTTGTTACGGAAAATATGAAATTTGTTGTTACGGATAAATAAGCCAAGCTTTTGTAAAACGATATGTACGATACATTTTACCGAAAAATAATCAGCGATAGATATTTGTACTATACATATATCTATTTCATAATTAACGAAGTGTATGCTTGGAAATACGATATACTATAATATTCATACGGATATTTCATTCACGTTTTGAAGTCTCATGGCTTTGTCAGAGTTTAATATATTTTCATCAAAAAATGGCACATTGCAATAAATAAAATATGAGAAAATATAGGTTGGAAATTCTGATTCATAATTAATACGTCACAAATAATGCGATTGCATTGCAGTATTCATAAAGCGTCTCGTTCCACACTTTTAATAATGTAAGTTTTTGGCAAATTGAACGAACGGCGCATCTCACGAAAAAATGACGATATATTTCCGTTACAATAAAAAAAGATAAAAATGTGTTTTTAAAGAAATTTCGTATACGCTGAAAAATTATTTGTGTGACGAAATTTGTGTGTCAAGTAAAATTTTTATTACGCTAAATATGACATATTACATGTACGGGTATACTTTAATATTCATTTTGTAAATTTCAATATCAATCGCCACTTCTACCTTTTACGTGTTTTTTCATTAAAACGCGACATCTGCGTCAAAAATATTTTCCCGGGGATCCCTTCAATTAATCAAGCCGGCTCTCTTTGTGCGCGCGGCACACGATGCGCTACAATATTCATACTTCATCCGTCATTTTGGAAGTTTTCCCGGTTGAAAGCATCACTTGCAGAGGACCAGCCAGTCATGTTACCAATATCGTCGTGACAGCGTATAACGCGGTCTCGTTTAATTTTTGCTTCAGGAGAGTGGAGTACTACGTGGATTCACCACGAAGGAGGATGGCATTCGTGAAATCTTTATTGCGAGGTCTCTGCTCTAAAAGACTAGCGAAATGCTAATAAATTAAATCTCCAACGAAATGAGCGAAGCCGCAACGATCATATATTCCATTATTGTCAAATTTATCATATTTAACTGCACTTTCTGACAGTCTTCCTTACGTTTCTCGCAATCAAAATTGAAGAAGTGTAGGCCATTTTACATAAGAACGTGGGTCGCAGGTCGCGGATAACGAAAGCTTAATAGCATCATTAACGCTTTTAATAACCTTATCGCTTAAATTGGTATATTTCTACATTAATATTTTTCTCCATGTGATTTTTTGTCTATACTGTGGTTATAATATAATTATATTATACTACTATTATTATTTTTGCCATAATTTCATTATTATAATTTTGCAAATTAGAATACGATATCAGACTTTAATTGCTCCGTAATTACAGATTATAAAGAAGTATTATTTGCAGATAATTCTAACATTCTTTTTTCACTATACACTTTTTTAAATTAACAAAAAAAATATGTGAAACATAAAAGTTTATGAGTATGACAACGACGAGTGCAAATCCAAACGATGAATATGAAATGATTTCTCTTCATCTAAAATCAATGAATGGCAAAGGTTAAGTATAAGCCATACAATGTATGTAGACAGTATGCTTTGTCTACAGAAAACTTTAGTTGCTTTTGAAATTGAATATGCATCATGTAAGAAATTATTCTATTATTACTATCATTTCGAAATTTAATATCTAATATTTAATATTTGTAGAAAATATATTTTATAAAGATTTGCGCGATATTTATAGCACGATAAGCTTTACTTCTATCGTAGCTTATTTCTATTTATTTAGAACACCATGGATACTTTTATCCGTTATAAAAGAGAATAAATACACTCAAGAGTTTACTACCAAGAATTTACTCTCAAGAGTTTACGCAGAGCTTTAATTCATCAATATAAAATATGAAACAATTCATCAACGTGCAAAAATATATGACGATCAATATCTTAATAATTATAATGTTGCGAAATAATCATTTCATATCTTATAATTCAATGTTCACAATTTTCAGACAAATTTCTCTTTCGGAATTTTTTAAAGTTTACAATATAAACAAAAAAATACTGGAATCAATATTTAAATTTTAAAATTTTTATGCGTAATAAAGTAATGAAATAATAAAATATATAATAAACATGTCACTTTTATAAATAGACATAAAAAGAGTTTAGACGTAAAAGATAAGCAAGTTAAAAATAAGTGGCGCGCGTTATATGCAATCTAATCTTTCGTAAGGCAAACGATTAGCTACAAGTATTAGCTAAAAACCTATCGAATTAAGAGTGTAGTTCAAAAGTCGTTAAAAATTATTTCAAAAATTTTATTACACTATAAATGCATTGCTCCAACTGATAGCCACATCCCGCTTAAATCAATCAACTTGCGTTCGCATTTCGTTTTTATTGCTAAAATACGATAAACTTCACGTTTCACGATTAACGATCATGTTCAATCGCAAATAAGCGACGCAAATAGCGTTACGTTTAATTTTGCTTTTAAGAGTATCAGCTTTAAAATTAAAACTTTTAATTATTCCCCTTAACGCTAAAATTCTCGATTAAAAATTATCCGATCGCTAAATTGACGATGGACAGTAAAAATCTGAAAGCTTTTTCAGACAAATCGCTTGGATGTTAAATTTGTCTCGCGAAAATGACGTGAGTGCTAATAGTAGATATGTATCACAGAATATTGCTGCAAATTTTCGAAAGATATTGACACATCCTTCCCCTTTTCAAAATTTTATTTTATATCATATTCCTTTGATTAGACTAACCGTCTTGAAAAAGCTCGTTACGTCTGTTTATCTATTTGGAATTCGAGTCTCCCAAGATTTGCCTGACGCAACCCTTCACTCTCCAACTTGTCTCTTGCGACCTCAAAACTCAAACCAAACTCAACTCACTCTTGTGCTTCGAGCTGCTCTTCCACAAACCCCTGAAGAACGACATTCTGGCCCAGCGCAGCACCAACAATTCCAGCAGCTCCGAAATCTTCCCCCTCGTCACAATCTGCCTCGCCAGCTTTCCTCCGTTTCGCGGCTCGTCTCTCACTCACAAACCTCGATGCCAGTGTGTTTTACGCCACGTCCAGAGCATATGAATTCGAAATTGGGCGATTCGATCGTTCTACAAGTTACGGATAACCAGCCTTCATCGGTACCGCAATATCTCCGACTTCTCTCAGGAAGCTACGAAATGTAGATCGAGAAGAAACGGTGGAGGAACAACAGCTGTTCGTTCGACACAGGATCTCCCCGGGAGCACTCGCGAAAACGTGTTGCCGCGGTGGCAGCGCGCCGCGATATGAACCGTCCGGAATGGTTCATAGCGCCGCTTCGCCCTTGCGAGCGAACATGCGCATCCCAGATCCTTGTCCCGTCGCTCTCTCTCCCCCTTTCTCTCTCCCTTTCTCCCATCGGCAGCCCGGATTCCGGTTCCGCTTCCGAACCGGATCCCACGCCAAAAGTATAAAGATTATTTCACGCGTTCCGCGACGCGAATCCGTGACGACGATATCGGCATTTCGGATCAATTTCGGAGTAAAAGCGGAAATATCATGGATTCGGGAATTTCGCGTGAAGGAAGAAATTTTGGTCCGATGAAGAGAGGAATTATGAAAAGTTGGGAAACGCTAAAATGAAGATTTTCGACGGATGAAGATAAAAATAAGAAAATGCCAAGGCTTACGTAAATTTTACTCTGAGATAAAAATGTTGAATTGTGCACGTGATGAAAATAAGAACGAAAAAATCCTCCGATAGTTCGATAAACTTCGCGTTGAGATAAAATTTCTGAATTGACGGGAAAAAAAACATGGAGAATAATATTTGTTTTTTAATCGAGAAAAGTACAAAGTTTGTTTGTGTTTGTGTACGCGCGCAGAACACACACAATGTGTAAGATTTTTACAATTTGTAAAATACACATACACGCACTCACTCACATCAATGTGTTTTTATTCTTGCTTTATTTTATTAAAATAGAAAAAAAATATATTTCGACATCGTGGAAGTGAACAGAAATAAAACTGATGTATTAAAAATTTTTTAAGACAATATTAAATTTCAGGCAATATTAAATGTAAAGGACAAACTTAATATCAGATCGTTGAAGCGACTGTCGTCGGGCTTGCGGAGCAATTTGGTATTCATCTCCGCCGACGACATAGTTGCCAAGAAATTGATGCGTTGCTCGGGCACGCTCTAGTAACACGGGACGAGGGTCTCGCCACCTAATTTCATGGAAGACGCCCGCCCTAAACTTACAGGAACCGAACTTCGTCCGATAATCTCGTGGCAAGTAACGACCCCGCCCAGTCAATTTAGCATGCTTGCCATTTTTGCGTTTCCGCAGATTAAAGCGAGCAACGGAAAGTCATCGTTTTTAGAAGAAAAGAAACGTACTTCTAAAAAAAAAAAAAATGGCGCAAAACCAAAGCTAATTGACGTCACAACACACACTTTGAAACGTTCCAAGATGTTTCGTAAGATTGTAACAATATACGGCACGGTGAGTTTAAAAAAATTAAAAATTGTAATAATAATGAAAAGTCAATAATGATTCTTTCCAATTCATAAAGCATGAAATGCGAGGTCAGCCGATATCGGGGTTTCTTGTCGATTTCGCGTCGAGAGCGATTAAGCTTGAATAATGCTGGAATTGTCGGGAAATCGAAATTAATCAGGGAAACTGATTTCGCGAATTTAACCGTAATCGAAAACCTTCAGTTAACCCAAAGTTATCGAGTATAGGCGTTTCGAATCGAAACGTCGAGTCCGAAATTCCCGGCCAACCTGGAAAATTTATCAGGTGTTCGCGTACCACCATGGTTGGAAAATACGAGAACGAGAGATCCATTCGATTATCGGGAGTCGTTATGCGTTCGTTAGCGCGCGATTGACTTTAGACGACGGCGGCTCGAATCGATTTCACGTGCGCTCGACGAAATTGCCAATCAATCGAGGAGAATCGGGGAAAACAACTGTCCTCCGGCTTGGTAAATTACCCGTATCTATCGGCCGCATCGGATTACGAATTGAACTAACGCACCAGCGAAAACAGATCGCCATGAGATAAGCGTGCACTAAATAAAACGGCAATTTAAAAGCCAAGAAAAAGAAGAGAGAACGAACAAAAAGTTTTATTTATTGCTGCAAAATCAGCGTGATTAAGTAATAAAAGAATAATAAAAATATGTAATTGATACATGTACGAAGAAAAACAGTAAATTAATGTAGTAATTAATAATTAATTTTTTCAAAAATAACATTAAAAAATAAAGGATTACGTCATAAATGTAAAAATAAAAAGAATGTTATTGAATAAGAAAAAAATATCATAGATTCTAGAATTCTAGATCAACAGAAAATTTCATCGGAATAAAAATACATAAATAACATAAATAAAATGTACATATGTACACTTAATGTAGGATTCTGTTATGTACATATTAAAAAAGTTACCAAGTCTTTTCAGACTTCCTCTCGGACAGTAATCGGCTATTAAATCAATTGAAGTGGCAGCCGATGGCATAAAAATTCGCGACGTGAAAGAAATTTCGAAGCGAGAATAAGCTGCTGTGGTGACCCGCGTAAGATGATTGACGAGAGAAACTGGCACGATCGTTCTTCAGGAGACGGGCTTAGTCGAGTTGCGAGTTTTTTGTGCGTTCGGTTTAACGGACATGTCGCAAAACTATGTTCGGCCTCGCTCACGTCCCTTTTCTCTTTCACATTGTGATTCAGTCGGTCCTTTTTCGCCGTGGCATAAATCAGCAATTGAAAACGGTATAATTTTCGACGTGTCCAGATGCTACTGATCCTGCAGTCGATTGCAAGTGAAAAAATTTGCGACAGATCGTTTTCTACACGGAAAGAACAATTTTACAACATCTAAAAATTTATTATAGTTAGATGCAGATCAGAAAATAATTTTATATTGGGCCATCAAAATAATTATATAGGAAGCCCAAGCATGACATTGTTGCTACAAACAGTTTTGACATTCTAGCAAGCAAGTTAAATATCCGATACAATTATTTCCACATAATTATTTTAACAGATTTGTTTCAAAATTGTTCTTTTCGTATTCTTCTTTCATTGAGAAATAATCGATTTCAAATTGATCAAAAATGTTTCACGTGTAATTACTTTTTTATTCCATTTAGGATAGCTTAGAAGAGAAAATAAATCTCGCTGAAATTATACTGTTGAAACGGGTTAAAATGCAAACGGGATGCGTGATTTATTCGACCGACGTTTTTTCAGGCAATATAGAAAATATCAAAATGCAAAAATTGCGGGGACGATCCTGAAATTGAGCGATAGAGAATATTTTTCATTAAAACGCGGCGCACGATATTTTTGGGATAGCGAACGGTTTACAAAGACCTCCGCAAAAAGCCAACATTGAACGTCACAGCTGCTGTCTTCACACCTTCCACATTTCTTCTTCGTCATTCCGTTCATCGATCGGTACTCCATCCTTTCGCTCTTTTCCCGATGCAGCTGGGATCGACAGGAATTCTGTGTTTGACAATGCTTGTTGAGTATGTTTGGTGGAATCGAATGACGTTTCTCGTGACATGTCGTAAATTCGTACGGCGATATATAATTGAACGGTTGTTTAACTAAATTTCATACATATAATTTTTAAGATTTTTATTCTGTCTAGACGGCACAGAAAATATAGAACTTTTCTAGAAAATACTTCAATACTTCAATAAATTTTCTTGATGACTTAAAGAAAAACTTTTGCTTTATTTCATAATTTACTCTTATTCCGTTAATTCTGAAATAATATTATCCCTTTGATGTAATAGATTAAATTAATAAATTTAATCATATTGAATAACAATTAATTAAATATAAAACCATAATATTAAAACGATACGTTCGCGAAACTACTTTACAAAATCATCTAATTAAATATAATATCGTAACATAATAGTAAATTAATTATCATTTAAAGTTTAAAATTTATAAAATTTGTGTAGGCTTAATATTATTCTATTAATATTTTTTCCATTAATATACTGTCAAAGTACATTCTTTCTATCCACAGATAATTTATATTCCTTTGTCATATTGTACATTTCGACAAAAAATCTCTTAATTTAAAAAAAATTTAACGATTTCTAATTTTCTTTTTATTCTCTTATTTTTATTTTTTTATCTTGCTGTTTCAACTAATGTTCAACTAATTCATATTATATGAATGCAATTGTCAAATCGTAAAGTGTCCAAAAGCGCATTTATTTCATTGCATTTCGTTAAATAATTTCACGTCCATGTATTTTAGGATAATTATTGATCGCAATGTCTTTTCTCTTGACCGTTATATTGCTCTGCCACCACACAACTGACATCGTCGACATCGAGTCAATCCCAAGTTTGGTACGGTCGTCAAACACACGCGTGATACACGCGTGCGTATTATGTGCGCGCACGCGGTTCGATACGGTCGTCGTGTACGGTCATCGGTCGTACGCAGTACGAATTCCATTAATCCACATGATTATGCGGTATTATGCGTGACTCCGATTTGCTCCGTAATTTCGAGTTTCTTCTCACAAAATACGAACAAAGCATTGTTATGCAATCCCATACACAGACAGCAGTGACAAGAAATGCATTAATACAGCTCAAATGGGATACATATGATATGGCAAAACATTCATTAAACTTTTGGGTATGTAAATACAGAATGTCCCCAAATTATATGTCAAAACTTTGAGAGCGTAAGGGATCGAAAAATTAGAACAATCCTTTAGAGATTTACTTGTTTTTACTCCGTTTTGAAGAATATTGCAAAATATTTTCTTCAACTTTTTTGTCCGAATTTTTTATCGGGATCATATTTTTTACGAAAAAAGTCGTAAAAAGTTTTTATTTTACCACATACTTATTACTTATTTTCTCATTTTATTTTTTTATTTTATGATGCCATTTTCTTAATGAAGGTAATGTTCAAAATGTTAGCCTCTTGCAAGCATCTAGCACTGATAGCTCGTATTACAGCCAGACATTGTTCCAGACAAAGGAGTGCCGGATCGTCGAATCAATACTGCAAGAGGCCAACATTTTGAACAATACCTCGACTAAGCAGTATTGACTTGAGTTTGGCTAGACAAAAATTATTCATGACAATGGATTGAACGTAGAGGAGCAATACCTTGGCCACTCCGGCCATTCGATCTGACACTGGACTTTCCCGTAAAAAATGTAAAAATAATTCGAGTAAAGATTTTTTTTTCATTTTTCTTGCAATTTTTTCAAAGTGAAACAAAAGCGAACAAATCTTTGAAGAACTTTTTTCTTATTTTATTAATTCCCTACACGCTCCTAAAATTTTGACATTTAATTTGAGAATATATATAGACATATATTCTGTATATGTGTCTACATATATACAATAATCCGAGAGAAAACTGCTATGATGATGTACATTTCTGATATTGGGATTCTGAACTTTGACACGCGTTTCATAAAATGTCTTCCATTTGCAGCTATCTTAAAATCGTAGTGGATTAAAATCGTCTCGTTATATATTAAGTAAGTTATATTAAATTTATAAAATTCAATTTAAATATGGAACGATATCTTAAGTGAAAATATGAAGTAGTATCCAAAATGACAGCACCGAAAGAGGATTTCACGAATTATGGACGCAACCCACTCTAATCTCGAACGCTTCATTTATCATTCTACCTTTTACTCACAGACTAGCATTGGCCACTTTAGGTCCAAGATATTGATCCAAGATGTGTCTATTATATATGATGCTTGTACACTCTCGATAACGCATTCACAATATTATAATAGAGATATGTTCATAGAATTATTTAAAATGATCATTATTAAATGAATATTTTAACTATTTTTTTTTATTAATATAAGAAGTGTTCAATTATTTCAGCCTATACGTGCGGTGAAAGATTGTAGCATTGTCAATGAATCTTTAAATCTCTAAAAATCTGCAGATTTATTTTCACTCCTTATGCTGAAAGAAAGTTGTAGCACTTGGATGCAAGATGTTACGTGCAGTCGTTCGAGTAATAACAGCTGCGAGTAAAAATGCAAAAAAAATAAAGAAAAGTGTAATCAGGAGAAAGCGTGACTCGCCTTTATCGGAGAGCACGGTATTTTAATGAACTTCGATTTCGCATAGTAAGCGTATCAGCTTGGACAATACGTGAGTTTTTATTAAAGTTGCAGCTATTGTAAAAAAAAAAAGAATTATAATAATTAAATTCACATCTCGTAACCGTTTTTTTTTTAATTATATCGACAGACTGTCGATTATGATCAACATGATGTTGGATATTATTTTACGAGAGCGATTCCGTTAGTATAAATCGAGTATCGTCATTGCGTAAGAAATCATAATAAATTACTCTCTATCGAATATAAACTGATACAGCGCGAAGTCGAAGGACGGCGATCAATGATGTAAATTCGATATCATTGTTCGATTAATTCTCAACAATGCAATCGTGTGATAATAATCTCAAAGTGGCATAAACAGAAATATATATAACTCGACTTCGGATAGTTATATATGTATACATTTATAAATTTTCATTCAAAAGATCAAGAGCAGTTATGGCTCAGTAGCAGAGTGACCATCCGATAATACTATTCAAACAATTGTTAGTATAACTATAAAATGTCGCTTTATTCGGATATATTATATTTATAATTTTAATGTAAAAAAAGCCTAGTGCTCCAAGAGAGTTGTGTTTAATTGAAACATTCAATTTAAAAAATATCCGCATCTCACATATAGCACACGTATATTATTTATAAAGCCAATTTAAAAGGAATTAAATTACATTGCATCTTTTATAAAATTGCATTAAAAAATAATAAAAATGCAAGATATAAAAAATGTATTTTCTTTTCTATGCCTTTAAATATTGCAAACGCGAGTTTCGCACACAGAGAAAAAAATGCTATTGAATCAACAGCATCAGTTTAATTGTATTTTTTCTTAAGGCAAAATAAAAATTTCTCAAAAATTTGTAAAATAATCGAGGTACGGCATCACACTTGCAATCACGCTGTTAATACCATTTAATTCATACGATGTTCGTTCTTCTTACTGACAATAAGACAAAAGTCGTACGACTGTAAAATCCGACGGATATTGGCCGCGAAACAGATTCCAGGTTATCGCAAATGAATTCCATCCGATTACTCGCCTTTGACGAGCGCGCGCGAGCGAAGAAATGGATCCTCTTTCGCGATTCCTACAGGTGAGATGAAATCCAATTCTCTATTCGTTGAAGTAATCTAGATTGGAGCAGAGAAGGGAAATCCGACGTAGAAGAAGATGACGCGCTACCGTCTCTCTGAATAACTCGGACTCTTGGGTATCGCCGTGTATGCGAACTATGCCAGCTATTTCTGAGCTCCACCGGAGACAGTGTGGCTTTATGACACGATCTTTGCTATCGACTCTGCTACTTTTTTCCCTTCTTCTCGAAAAGTATCTGTAGTACATAGATATTGACCAATTTTCCCTAGGGCAAGATAAATTTTCTACGAGATGTTCGTCCACGACGTTCGTTTCCGACTTTATCTATGAATTTTTTAAGGAATTCGAAGCTGATTTTTCCTCGTCAAAAATTCGATTGGTTATAGTCTCTCTTTACTGTCGTAAAATTTTTGACGTTAAATATTTTAAGAGAGAGGATTGTCAAATGTTCGGAAAATTCGAGAAAATTTTATTCTGACTACTGCAACATTTACATCAAAATCGCGCGCGCGCACTGGCTTCCATTCTAATTCTCTTCTCTTTGAATAAATGCGTAATGCAGTAAACTCCTTCATTGCTGTACGATATCCGGCTTCATTCGTTAAGGCAATGTAAGCCGAGCATGTCTATGGCTTGCTATTATGCTACATGAGTGCCTCAGAATTTCGCAGTTATCGCGTGTACGTATATTCGAGCTATTTCGTAATCGCAAACAGTACGATTTCGTAGAACATATGAATACGTTGTGTTCGCGGCGTGGCTGCAATAGCCATTAGTAATTACGCATGTTTGTTAAAACATTTAATATTTGGAAAATTACGAGTATATATACTTGATAACAGAAAAGATTCAAAGATTTGTTAAATTGCAGTAATTTGTTTTAAATTTAAGAAATTATGTCGTAGTAAAACGTAAAAGGAATTAAATCGTGATAAATGCAAAATATTTCTATGGTACTACTGAATATCTTTCAGTTCTTAAATATTATCTCGATGATCTCAACTTTTAATAAATTTCTATAGACTACATTAATTTCATGTATCTTCGCTCATGAAAATTTCTATAGCTGCTCTTTGCGATTCATCAAAACGGTATACCTTTATTTTCTATCCAAGATACTATATTTAACCTTCAGTATTTAATCTTTCAATCTCTCTATAACAATTTTCTATGTCTTTACATTTATGATAGACTGGCAACAAAATTGTACGACGTATATCTGTAAGTTATACGAATTTTACTTTGCAAAAAAAATGTAACGTATGAAACTATTAAATAATAGAGTAGACAATGTCACGCGTCCTAAATCCTAGATCGCTGAAGGACTTTGACCCGTATATGCATTGGTAACGCGGACCGTGATCCAAGGTGTCGGCAGCTAAGTGAAGACTTCACATAACAGAAGGACGAGGAACGCGAGATGAAAGTCTCAAGAGGACTTACATCAGCCTCGCACACGCCACGACCAGCATGTTCTCGTTTTGTGTGTATGAACTTCGCGTATCTTCAAAGGCAAGCACCCTGACACAGGAGACTGATTACTTGGTTCAAGAGCTATTATACATAGAAATATAAACTCACACATTATTTCACGTTTGAAATTACAAATTCACAAATAAGTACGATGATATAACAATAAAAAATAATTAAAAAAAAAACGATTTTTGTAAAACAAGATAATAGTGAAAAATGGTATAAGTATGTTTCTTATGTTTAAGTAACGTGCTTAGAGATTATTAAAGAAAATTAGAGATGTTAATAAAATTTACTATTTTTAAAAAGTATATTCTCTTAAATTTATTTTAATATAACGCGTTAAAGAAAGGAAAAACTGAATTTTCTTAAAAGACACCAAACACCTTCTATTACAAAGCTCAGCTTTTGAGATAATTAATTTCAAGTTAAAATAATGAGATAACAAGCTCTTGTTGCGTAGTCTGTCATATCTTCTTTCACAAAAAAATAGAAAAAAAAATTATTAATTTTCTTTCTTACTGAATATAGGAAAGCATATTGAAGTAATAAATATTCAAGAGAATATATGCAAACATAGTGACACATTCGCGCAAGTCGTTTGTCTCTAATTGTAAGATCTAAAAAGATCGAGAAGGATTCACGTTCATCGTGACGGATCCTCTCATCGACTTTCATTATATCCTTTTATTCTCTTTCTCTTTCTCTCCCGCTTCTCTGTCTGGCAGTATCACTGTTGTAGATGCCTCTCCTTTTCCAACCCGATCGACGATCATATTTTTCGTTTTATGCATGCGTGCTTCCTTCTTTGCTGCCACTTTCCCGTCGTCTTTCTCGTCTTCACCTGCCATCCACCTTTTCTCTCCATATTTCGAAAGTTTTTTCTTTCTTTTCCGAACCTGACCGATTTCGACTAGCCTTGATCTAGTCAAGCCAATCGGCGACTCTCCGAACTTCAGGAAAAAGACTCTTCATTTTCTTTGGGTTTTTAGAACTTCCAATCAAGGAAGACAACCCGGCCATCGATCGCCTTGCAATAAAAGTTAATCCGCGACAACGTCGAATTTTACAGTGACACTACGGCGACTATTTATTGTGCTACGTGCACAAAAAACCTATGTCAAGAGTTTTTGGTTAAAGTTCCAATAAAACTTTATCTGCTGTTAACTTCGCCTCTTTCTTATCTCGTCACGTTGTATTTCTCTTCGTCATCAATACGTTATGTTATTAATTATTCCACTATCAAGTCTCATACTTAAGAGGATGCTAAAGTAACAAGAGAACTTCCTCAACGTCGGTACTGCAGATTATTTT
>QKQZ01042765.1:0-17118 GCA_003595255.1 Solenopsis fugax
TATATATATAATATAATCAATATTATTTTTCTCACTCCGAATTTTCTGTACAAACTTTAATAATATGTTCTATGAGCTAAAATAAAACTGTTATATAAATATATAGAATGCTTTATTAAAAAGTTGTAATATAAAATCTGTAAGAAATAATTTTTCACCCAAGTTTGCATTTCAAAATACCACATGTCAATACGAGCTTAACATTGATGTAATATTGAATTCAATTGTTTCAAATAGTAAAGACGATTAGAAAAAATGGACAAGGTATCGAACAACTTATCACTTATAATGTGTCACTTGATGCTTATCTTGTGCCGCATTGTTTCAATAGTAAATATTGAATTTATCAAACACAAGTCACGTTATGAAATGAACTAAAACAAAGAATTCTCGACGCAACAGGGATTTCGTAATTTTTTAATAAAGCATTTTAGACATTGTGTATATGTAACTTTTTTCTGTTTCAGCTAATGGAACATACTGTTAAAGTTTGTACGGCAAATCCGGGGATATCCTGATAATAATATTTAACTTATTAATAATAAGTTAATAATAATTATTTAACTTAATAATTATGTTGTTAATTAAAAGTTACGTATCAACAATTCAAATAAAATTTTGTTAATTTGATTTAATTCAAGCAAAGAAATTCGATTTAATTGGATACAATTCGGCATTAACAAACACTGATTCGCACATGTGTACTATCGTCATACAAATATTTAAATTTAGATATTTAGAGAGACAACGCTACTACCGAGTGACGCTCACAGACACAATTCATGTGTCATCATCTTTAGACAGTAGTCGATTCGCTCCAGAGTGACATTCTCCAACGCATCTCCGAATATCTACGTGTCTCGAACGCCTGACACGTAGGTGCAGTAGTGGTGTATGCAGCGTGACTTGCAAGGCGAAACGTGCGTAACGCACAGCTTGCCGTGCGCGGAGCGTAAACGTCCCTGTGTGACGCACGTCGGATCGGCATGTCTTTCCCTAAAGCAATCCCTCTCAGATCTCTATTCTGTCAAATTGATTGACGCGCACATTTTAGATTTTCGCATTGGGAAACACGTCGCATTTCAGTGCATTACTCGCCTCTCGTAATTTTCGTCCGTTCGCGTTTCAGTGGACATACTAACGTCAGATTCGCAATGATTTATGCACAGTCGCGAGAAAGTTCGCGCGACCTCAAGTTCGTCATGGTAATTAATGGCCCCGTTAATGACTAACTAATCGATCGAGGTTACATCAAGGCAGACCAATCACCGCGCAATGCGACAGATTGCCCGCATAAGCAGGACATCTCAGACCATCTGCACGCAGGTCGTATTTGGTGGCATCACATCCATTAACGTACATTAATATGTATTACACATAAACGACAAAAGTTGCTTGTTACAAATTTTACGTACGTGTAATCGTTTAAAATTGCAAAACAATTTTCCAGGAATTATAGTTCTGTTAGACTCCATCCTTCTCGATTTATTCCGAAATAATGAAATCGCGGCGTATTTATTGGAGTAACTGTATAGGATGCAGATTTAAAGAACATAAAATCAGCGTTGCCATCTTTTTTCTCGATTCGCGGTTTTCCTTTCACTCACGGTTTCCGCCGTATATCGTTCAATAGTCCTTCCAGAAACAGGGGGTGGACGACTTGATGACGGCAACGCGCCCCGAGGTAGGTACCTGAAGAAGGATGGTCCGCTTGTTCTGGTCGAGCAGGATGGAAGGGAGGTGGTTATAGATACGCACGGAGAAGCAAAGCGAAGACGGTTGGCGGTTGATTTGCTCGGTTTGGTCCAGACAATACCGAGACCAGTGGCTTTGTCTCGTAGTAACACCGCTCAAGCGCTCTGTCTCCTTCGCTCTGACTCCTTACGACTTACAAACGCATACACACACACACACACACGCGCGCGCGCGCATGCATACGTGATTTTACATATATATCGCATGCAAGCGTACACCAAACTCGCGCATGAAATCTCATCGTAAATTGTACGGTAACGCGTCCGTTACCGTCTTCCTTTACCTACAGTTTGTCCACCATCGCTGGCGAACAGAATCGGAGTTGTTTGCGTGGGTTGTCTTTGATTCAATGCACAGGATATTCTGCGAATATCAATATATTTTTACTTGATTGTACATGTTCATAAAAGTAAAAAATAGAAAAGAGGAAATTCGAGAAATCGTAACTCAACAAATAATCTCGTAATAAAAAAAGTAACAATTTCGTCTGAATAGGTAATATCGAGAAAAACAAGTTGCGAAAATAATATACGAGAAGAAATTGTAGAAACTGTTGCGTTAATATATGTATTTAGTTTTCCGTGGGAAAACAAAAGAAAATGTATGAGTAATGTATTCTAACAATTAGGTAAGAAGATTTGTAACGCATTTGCAAAGCTTGTCTTGATGGCGCATCATCTTGCGGCATTATATAATCTGCAGCCTTGGTCCACATTATAGCTTCTTTGATAGACCGCTACTGCTTTTCTGTCGTACTATCGGTGCATCGTAAACTGTATACCGAACAGTGCACAGAAACAGAAGTTTAGCCTTGTTTTTCTTGGCCGTCCTTTGTGCTACCTCCGAGCAAACGCAAGTATCATAAAATAAGTATTTTATTGCAATAAGTACGTTACATGCATTGCTCCTCTCCCAAAAATTTCTAGAGGATTTATGCACTGAAAAAAAAGTCTGGTTATAACTACCAAATGTATAGTGAAATAGCATCAACTAAATATTTTGTCAATATTACCAAAAATAATTTTATTTTACTAAATATTTAGTAAGTATTATCAAATCTAGTATAAGTTACTAAATATTTAGAAAAGTAAAATTATTTTTGGTTACATTGACCAAATATTTTGATACTATTTCAATATACATTTGGTAGTTATAACCAGTCTTTTTTTCAATGCGTCCTTTCATTGGAAGAGAGAAACAATGGGAAAAATATAAGGATACGGTGCATCAGAAGAACGAAACTATTGCGATTGAAAGTGCGGCAGAAAAGCGTAAATTAGAGATCTGATAGTGATTCTAATTAATAAGTTAAGATGGCATTACTGCGAACAGCTTTTCCCGATGGGCTCGTAGGTCACTGTTAAAGGGCGTCGCCGGGATCGAAGATCACTATTCCAAACTGCCGTCGGAGGTTCTCGCGTCCCCCTATATTACCTCGTTTCATGCTCGATCGTGCTCATTGAATTCGCGCGCCCCAATTTCGCGTCTCCGATATTTCGCGTCTTTGTCATCGCGACTGCGAGGATGCATCGGTGACATATGTTGCGCCTTCCGTTCTCGCACCCCTCTCGTCTCTGCGTCTTCCCCAACTCCACTCGCGCAATTTGTACGATAAGTACACGGTGGACGATTCGCGCATCTGCTGCATCTTCGACGATTCGCGGCGCTATACGTCTGGGGGAGGGCGTGAAATTGAACGGAAGCCAATGGCGCATTAACGCAACTCGATTACGAGCGTCGCGCAAAGAGGGACGCCCGTCTCGCTGAATGTTTAAAGAAATGATTATTCCTTTTGCTACCGTGGATACCAGCTATGCGAGCTAGCTGCGAGGGAAAATGTTTAGGCAGAGATGCCGACCATTACGTGGAGAAATATTGGCTCGTTCGATGAATAATGTCGGGTTTTTACCGCGCGAACCCACGAAGTTACGCTACCGCGGTAAAAAGCGCCGGCTAATTCGGTGCATCTTTATTCACTTTGGAAATTATAGCGGACCGCAATTAGAATATCATATTGCAGTTGTTTCATTTCCATGTTGATCTTTTATTGCAATCATTTTTTAACAACTTTCTGCAAACGATTCTCTATGAAAGATTAATCAAACAATTTGCGCAACGGCGCTGACACAAATACTGCTGCGCCGAAACATAACTCATCAGACGAGATTTGCTTAATGCGATATACAAATAAACATACGCTACAACGTTCTCAGCGATAAGCTTCTGCGGTGCGCAAAAAAGACGAGGAAAAGCTCGGTCGAAAATAACACGCGAGTCGTAGTTGCGGGTCAAGCCATGTAAAGCTGAAAAGCGAGATAAAGGGGGGGGGAGAGAGAGAGAGAGAGAGCACAGTCGCAGTCGTTTTCCCGATTCGAGGGCCGCGCATTCACGTCGGCATGTCGGTGATTTTATTTTACAACGGTGGCCCCGCTAATTTGTCGCGTCGTACGACATTGTTCCTTGCCGCGGAACGCGCGACGACTATTCGTCATCGAGCGAGCCTTAATAATTCTCCCGCGAGTACGCGCGCCGCTCACATTCGTAACAACAGTTGGACAACTTCGGCGACCACGTTTCGGGTATATCCACGGTTAAATCACGGTCGACTCACACGCGCGAAACGGTAGAGCACGTCCTCTCGACCGTCGCGGAAGATTCCGGACGGGCGAAACGAGCCCTTTAACCCCCGCCATCTATATCGGGCTTAAAACTGTTTAACGGCGGTTGCCGTTCCGTAAATTGCAATCCCTCCGACCCGACCGGCACTGCGGCTTCGTCGAGGAAGGCGGCGCCTCGGTTGCGAGATGAGATTTTTTTTCCCTCCGTGCTTGCTCCCGGAGTATATGACGTGATCCCAACGATGGGAGATCTAAAGGCCAAGCTCGCAATTGAGAAGAGAGCGTTGAGCGGCACGTAATTTTTATAAAATTGTAGCGTGAAACGCGAATGCGCTGAGTTTTATCGTGGTAATATCCCATGAAATTGCGTATGTATATTTGGCACGTTAGTGCGGCATGTGCAGATTTTATGAATTCACTGTGGCAACGGTTTAACTCAGCTTTTTTTGGAACTTGGCAAAATCAATCTTGAGATTGAAAAAACAAAATTTATATTAATTTTTCCAAAAAAATTTAAAATTATTAACTTTTCATACTGACATTTTCATAATTTTTTATTTCAATTAATTTTTGAAATACATTATTAAAATATTGTACCGAGTACTGAAATATCCAATGTGAATATTTCTGTTACAAAAGAATCCCTATACAATGGGGAAGCCAAGCCACGAATTCGGACGTTCAATCTTTTAAATGGACTGATTCCAGTGAGTCACTTTAATCTCTTAAAGTCTCGCCTTCGCTTGTTCGCACCATGAAATCGCTGCGAATAAGTTGGTGGATTTGGGAAGTTCGCGAGCGTGACTGAAATCGAAGTGGAAACGGTTTACGATCGGCTACTGCCATTATATCGAATCTCTATATTCGAGTTTCATCCAACTTCGCCACTGTAATATCGATCTGCCTTCACGGACTAGCTCGTCACTTTCTGCTCTCCTGTAAACTATCGGCGTAGCTAGATCTGTTTACATAGCCATCGATTGCCTTTTTAGTTTTATATCTGAAAGGCAGAAGGATATATGAAATACTCTTTCTTAAAGCCATAAAACTCTAAAGTGATGTGAATGCAATATTCTAAAATAAATAGTTAATAATTTTAAAATATATAACTGTATAATATAAAGTAGATTTTTAATATTTTTATTTAAATTTCAAATGTTTTGTTTAAGATACAAATTTTAATTATATAATATTTTATAAAATCAAGATTGTAAAGGTAATATTAAATATAAGTGTATTTTTATTATAATGGATTTACTATCTTACTACATAGCTTTCAAATCAAAATATTTATCTGTATATAAATCTTCAATTTGACTTACTTTATTAGCATAAACCTGCGAAGTTTGTTTTCGAGAACATTAAAAGCTGGTTAAAACCGATAGTTTTGAACTCACTCCTTTCCGCTTTTGAGAGACAAAGTTATAGACTCATCAACGGAAAAGAATTAGTTTTTATAATTAACTCTTCACATTTAGTTTATTCTTTTAAATATCTTGGATACCGCAGAGGTTCACTAGATGCAATTGTCGGAAAACTTCTGACGTAACATTTTATTCCAGTCACTGATTATAAATTGGAGCTTTATAATTTGTTCAATTTTCATTCTTGAAGTAAAATAAAGAGAGCAATGTTTCGGATTCTAATTCTTTTCCATGAAATCGTTGACTTGCATTTTTCTTTATTCCGAAATTAAATCTCAATTTTATATAATATATAATCAAAATTATAATATTAATTATAATATATTATATAATTATAATTCATATCTTTAAAAGTAAAGACATTTGAAATTTAAATAAAAATATTAAAAATCTACTTTATATTATATATTATTATATATTTTCAATTAATTATAATATTCTCCAAATGTCAACATTTATTTTTAGAGTTTAGATTTAAAATGCAAAATAATATAAATATAAACAACATTTTTCATGTTCTTTATCTTTCTTCTTAAATACATTTAAATATTGTGCATTTATCAATAACATACACAGTCTTATCTTTCAATCTTTTGTTATATTTTAATTCTTGTATATGTAAATCTCTACTGCATTTTTTTCAGTTATAAATACTTTACTATATAATTTATAAATTAAATTAAATTTGTTAAATTGTCACTAATTTTCGAGTCACTAATATTTTCTTTTGAGTTATCACATGATCAAGAAATTAACTTGTTCCGTTCACGCAATATATTTGAGAGTTGGAAATATCGTGGAAATTTTATTACCAAAATATAAGTTTGCGTTTTAGAGCAACACTTCTTACGTTTTCTATCACTGGTTATTACGGAGTGCGATAATTCTCTATTTGCGTAACTAAAGTAGAACAAAGACGGCCGGTCCGCCGTTTTACAGGAACACCGGTAAAATTGCCAGTGCTTAAACAGAATGCTGATGTACTCGCGTACGTTCCGGAAAATCGTAAAAGGGAAAATTCGTAGGAATAAAGCCCCGCGAATGTGCTGTAGAACGGTAAAGCTTAATTACCGTTAGTGCACTGGAGAAATCCTGGTTCTAGATTAACATTTAATTCTTTGGCGGATGTGCGCCGCCTTTAACCCTCTCCGGGTCTGGATAACAGGTCGTACATACCGTGTCGTAAATTCGAATAACAACGAACTACGTGGCAGTTCGTATATTTAACGCACTATTTTTTTTAGCACGCAACGCCTCGATGTTATCCCGCGGTCCGACATCGCGTAACGAATGCGAATATTAACGAGAGAAAAATTTCCTAATAACTCTACAGTTAACGTTTACTATTATAAGTTCGCTGTTTTCCATAGTGTTTATTTCAATACGGAAATGTTCGGTATAATTTTCGAAAATTATTTTGAGTGATCGATAGGATATCATGAAAATAAACGTTATGGATTATTGAAATAATGCCGCATGCAATAAAACTTTGTTAAAATATCCGGCAGATAATTTAGTTATTGTCTTTCCATTGTTCACTGGCCAATTATCTGAAAGCCTGTTTTCTGCAAAAGTCAGAAATAATGAGTATCGTAATTAATCTTATCGTGCCACCCGATATTTTAGACAAGCATTGCGATGGCTCATGAAATTCTGAAATAAAAATATTCCTAATTACCCCCCCGTACGTTAGCGCTAATCGGATCTTTAATACTTAAAATCCGTCGGTATAGAAGGAGCTAAAGACACGCCAAGGCTGCATTCCGTGGTCGCGGTTATTAGACCTTCAACTAACACGCCTAATTGTGGCGCGTGACCCCTGACCCGCGCGCCTTTACTCCCACGCGGGCCATTATTATGTATTCTCCGTTCTGCTTCGCGCACGGAAATCGTCAGAAGCAACAGTCGGTGTGTTTGAACGAAGGATCGGTCGGTCGACGTGGCTTGATTCATATAGACACACCAGGCATTAATATAAATTTCAACGGAGCGCTCCGCCGCATGCGGAATCGCGCAATGTGCCCTACGAAGGTGTGTGTGGTCCTCCACACGAACGGCGGGCATTAGTTACTAATTCACGCGACGCCGCGACGCTCGTAACCAGTCTTCCGCAGTTTCGTCTAGGAATCGTGGCTTTTGCGGTTATCACACATGGAAATGTAACCATCGCGTGCGGCTCGATCGGATATTCCTTTGCATAGGTACGTCACGTAAATGACACTGACACGGTGTGTAAATTTACTATCGAGATAGTCGCGACAAAATTCCAAGAGGGCTTTATACTTGTGTTTGGAATACGTTACGAATTATGGGAAATAAGAATAAGAGTTTCCATTAAATAATTTTTATTTTTTCTATATATCAGGAATGAATTTCCGTGGCAAACGCGGCGGTTGCAATTTCCGTACTATTTTTTTAGATGTAAAATATTTTCTAAAATATTTTCTAAAATGTGACCTTACTAAACTAGTCAAACTACCGCGGACTAAAAATAATAACGCTAAAAAAACTGAGGGAAAAAAATTTGATAGCTTTTTGTTCCGGAAGCGCTCCAAAACTGATTGAATTCAAAACACGCTGAGAGCGATGAAAAATACGGAATTTTAGAGCGAATGCACTTCACTGAGTTTACAGTGTACACCATCCTCACTCTAACCCAATCTAAAACTTGCCCGACCTTGATATAAACCGATTTGACTCCGTCAAAAATGGCGCGTCTCTAATTTAAACTGCAATAGCCAACGAGTCGCGCGCGATTTTAGACGTTTTAACATTTCGTGAGTTTTTTGAAAAGTGAGTACGTTTTTTTTTTTATGCTTGTTTCATGTTTATATAAAACCTCGCAGTACCTCGCTTCTATGAAGGGGGTCGCGGCGTCTCATTCATGTACTACCAACAACGAGATTTTGCGTGGTTCGACCACTCAGGAGTTAACTTCCTGTACATACGCGGCGGTATTTTCAACGCTGACTAATGCGAGGTGAGCCAACAAATCCCGTCGTAGTTCCCTTAGCTTTCTCTCTCGCCGACGCCATAATAAGCAAAAATAATCTCCGTGAGCAGCATTTCATCGGAGTCCTCGTTATATACGGCTGGATATAAAAGCACGGAGGCATAGAAGCGAGCGCCACGGAGCTTTTTCAATCTGTCGGTAGGAAAGCAGCTCGTCGTGCGCGATAAGAATCGCAATTCTGTTCCTCGTCGATATAACGTTGAGAGCTGCGATTAAATTGCCCCGCTTCGTAGGGATGTAACCCAAGTAATATTCAACTACGGACAACAGTTTTCAGTATATCGCGCATATTCGCACTGATTAAAAGCCGGCGAATTCGAATATTATAAATAAGCCCATCAAAATTCCCATTGAATCTCGCGTGGAATAATGAAGACTCTGAATTAATTAATTTTAATTAATTTCTGCGATGCTTCATTTAACTCTGCTTTAACAATAAAAACTTTCCATTACTAAATAGTACATGCGCAAGTTACACAAGGAAGTATAAGATATAATACGTTACGTTTTATTTTTTACTGTTAATTAAAACATGTATCGAGTATTACATTGATAATTTTTACATTGACATTTTAATTTTAAATTACAATAGCTCGTAAAATCCATGTAAAATGTAACGTCTATTGGCTATTTATTCTCTATTTATTCATAAGTTATTACACTAATTCTCAGTTGTTTACAATTTGAAAATTGCCAATGCTTTGATGTGAAAATAAATATTAGCATTACAGCGCGTGCATGGGCGAAATCTGGCGTGATAACTCCTAGTGCAGCGTGTCAGCGATTGTGTTTCTTATTATCCGAACCGCTGCATTTTGCATAGAGTAACAGTTGCGAGTTCGGTCTAATTGAGTTACAATCTGCCAGCGTGCCGATGGTTTCGTTCGCGCGGAAGCTTATCGCGCTGCCGTTTGCTATTTTAAAAAATAGCGAACTGTTCCTTTTAGAAGGTTTTGTCACGCAGAGGCGTATGGTCCTCTGAGCGTGGAGTGACAGAAATTTGATTCCTATCGAAAATTGAAAAAGCTCTGTACTACGCCACGCAATCTTTATGGAGATGAAAACTACGGACCGAGCAACACACAGCGACAAACAAAAATCTGATTTCGCCCGCGTCGCTCGGCCGAGTAACGCTTTTCAAATCGTCGCGCCACATGTCATTCATATTCTGACGTATACTGTACGCGCGCATAAGCCTAGCACGTTTACTTTCGCTCCCGCTGCTTGCCATGCGCTTATGCAGGAAGCTGTTCACTTTATTAAACTTTAATCTTCGATTTGTCGTCGCTTGATTTGACATAATCCGCAGGTGCGTACATCTACATCACTTGTTTGACATCAACCGTTCAGAGTTGAATGTAATAATCATCGATTTTTACTAAAAAAAAGATATAATGTTTATTTGAGATAATCGTAATTGGCTTTCAATAATCGTATGTAATTATGCAGGAAGATGAATAGTAAAATATGTCAATTTTGCCTTTTCAAATTAAATTTACTGATGTTAGATGCCACTGTACTGTCACTGTACAAGCAGATTATCTTACTTAGTTTGTAATATTTTATTCTATTTTAATTAATTTAATACTGCTCTGGCATATATAATATTTGTTTTAAGATGATTATAGCATAAGTAAAACTCATCTCGTAGCTGGCACTTTCGCATAAGATGCTAGCGTATTCTTTTCAGAAGATTATTTTAAAGCGCTTCCTATATTAAACAAGTTATGTAAGTCTAATTATATGAGCTAATAAATTTGAATTTCGAAATTTAATTTACGGCGATTAATTCGAAGTAAAATAGTACAAATTGTAATGTTCACGCAAATGCGAATTATCATCTTTCGCATATCTTTTATTTCACGAGATACCGCATGCGCTTTCGAAATTCAATTAATCGCGCTCACGCGAGAGGAATATCGGCCAGGTGTCGAAAATTAAATCGTCAATAAAGCCGATGCGGTGGAATGCGTCGACAACATTTGAAATTAACCATTATGTTGGTCGTATCGGAGCGTGAAGCGGATTTCTGTCCCTATATAATGTGCTCGCGTACGTGTCCATGTATAGATATTCGTACATACAGACTGGACCTTTTATCCCCGTGACGGTTTCGGATAAAACGTCCCGGTGGCCGAATAACTTCCATTCCGTTAAATCCATTTACGCCGAAAGGTCCGAGTATTTTGGAAACGAGCTCAAATCGGGTCGTAGATGCTCCCCATCCACGTCGTACAACGGAATCTCTCTCGTATTACCGGCCACCGGAATACGAAGCTCGCACCAGGACCGAAGTCTGCATAGAGTTGACGTAATCCGCAGGTGCAATCAGGGTCGCAAAATATCGGATGTACGAAGAAAGCGCAATGGCGTCTCGCGCTTGGAAACCGCGGCCGTATCGTTCCTCATCGAAGATCGCGATGTGCTATTGTAATACAGGTTTACGCGTTACGATGCAGGAATCCGCCATCCCGGAATGTGGGCACTTTTGCCTCGGTAGAACGTTTGAAGATTTGCATGAGATCAGAGCTCGTTGTGGAGTTTCGCTTTTGTGAATTATGTAAATTGTTAAATCTTGAATATCAATCGCTCAAACGTCCGAAATTTATGAATATTACATTATGAATATTACACAAGTTAAAGTCTCAAAACATATATTTCGAATATTATATTATTTTCTAATCAAAGTGTTAGAAAGACTACACAGAAAAAAATGACTATCAAATCAATAATTCATTGTTTCATATATAAGCAAGAATATAAAATCTTCTTGGAAGACTTTAATAATCTTGATCAGACATAATTTGCTTACATGAAGAAACAAAATTTCTTTATATTAGAGCAAATTATGTCTCTTTGAGATTATAAATACTTCCAAAGAGATTTTATATTCTTGCTTATATATGAAATAATGATTTGTTGATTTGATAGTAATTTTTTTTCTGCGTACGATTTTACATTGAAGCAAGAGATATACAAATGTGGAACTAGAGAAAATCGTTAATTTTTTTTATAATTTAGCAAGGATAATTCAGATTTAAAGAATCTGAATTCAGCTCTAAGATTTACCTGTCGTGTCCCAACAAAAATAAAAATCTTTCACACGTGAGTTTTAGCCCGATGTACGACTTTCCACACAGAAACGGTGGAACAAACAGGAATGGCGCGAAAGTAAGACGGTAATGCATTCATGAATGGCCCGAATTCTGCAAGAAATGGCATTACTTCGGTGGCGGCTCCGGCAGCGGCGCGGGCGTAGAGAAAAGGTGTCGCGTCGGTATTCGGGAGGGTGTTAGATTCTGGCGGCGTTGGTAGTAGTGCCGCAGTGGTGGCTTTTCCACGGCCGTTACCCGGCACAATTCCCGGAAATATTTCCAGCTCCGTGTGTAAAATCAGCGAATTCCACGTTGCGCTTTTCCGATACGTAACTCACGCTCCTCCGCCTCCGCCTCCACCGTCGCCGCCGCTGCCTTCTCTGCCGTTCTCATTGCGCCTGTTTCGCAACGGTATAGACGACCAGCGTTGCATTCTTTTACTCCTTTATCAGCCCTCAGCCTCAGCTTACGCAAACACAAATACCTAGTAATTAGACAAATCTGTATTGATTCGAACAGATTAGTACTTTGAAAAAAAAGATTCTAGTATAAACTTTGTGTTTTTACTTCAGTTTACTTTTTCTTTTCTTAACATTATTTTACAATTTATGATACACATAAAATTTTGAAGATAGTCCATGATTAAAAGAGATGAGATTGTTAATTCTCTAATTTATCAAATCGATTTTTTCTGAAAATTAAAAAAAAAATTCATTCTATATTTTAATCTTTTTTTCATCAAGCAATCGTCTTATCCACGTGACTATATTGCAATTTTTCGGGATGTACACATATATACATTGCATTCTTTTGGAAGAAATTTACTTTGTTCTTTTCGACGTCTTCTGTTCCATAATACTACCGACGCTCGAGCAGAACGTCGTCGTTGCGAACGCGAGAAATATTAGATAGATGCCACGTGAAGAGCCAAGATCGTCCATTTTTGCACGAGACCTTTTATTCTTTCATTTCGAGTTGAGCAGAAGCGAGCAATCGACTTTGATCGCCGACGCGAGAAATGGGAGATCGGTCGCAAAGAGAATTCTAGAAATCAAACAAAACTTAACTTGCGACGAGAGAAAAATAGCGTAGCGAAGTTATGAGAGAATTTGGCTTCAAGAATTAAGAAAATAATGCAGCAGTTATGTATAGATTGAACAGTTATTATGTAAGAAAAGAACAAAGTAAATTATTTTTTTTTTAAACAAGTGAAATATCTTTTTAATAATAAAACATGTGATTTTGATACTCGAGCATATTATCATAGTTGATTAAAGTTCATTATTATCTCTAATCAGATATCAAATTTAGATATTTACATTATCTGTTATCAATATTCATTATTGATATAATCAGATACACAAAATCATCATGTATTATTACAATCTTTTGCTTTTGAATCACATACGCCAAGAGGTGCAAATAATAAAAATTACATTTTTAATTATTTTTAAGTAAATTATCAATATTAAGATGATTGCTTAATCCGTTATTAATTTACCCAGTTTATTAGTATAATTCTGTCAATATTGATTAATGTTTATAATGAATTAATTGATAGTTCATCTCTTTCTGATACTCTCTGTCACTGGAAAATTATAGTTAAATCTTACAATTAATTAACTTCAATTAATGCTTATTGTAATGCACTTTAAATAAACAATGCCAACACGTTATTGTTGTCTTCATCGGTATCGCGAGGGTCGTGCTCCTTGAAACAAAAATACTGCAACTTCAATTTTAATAAAGGTTCGCTTCGTGTATCGATCCGTACTAAATTGATACGATTTATCACGACCACGACCTAGTTTTATGGCATTTTTCCGAGCGCATATATAAGTAAAATCTGTCAATATGTATAGCATTTGTTATGTTTAACTTATTTTTGCCTTTATTGCGCTATAATTTATACATGTGCAACTGTTATAGATTTCATTTTTTTTGCATTTCATTAAACTAATTTTATTATTACGAATTATAACTCATTTCATTATTATTTGAAACATTATTATTATTTTTTGTTAAATTGATTCTAAGCTTCTTTAATTTACTTTATTTCACGAATCTGTTTAAACCATTCCGAGATTAGATAAAACAATATAGATATTGTATAAAATAGTTACTGATTTCTGGAATTACCGCTAGTATAGTAGTAGTCGTGCAATTTATAGCTAACATGACATTAATACGGCTGTAAATATCACGAACTGTTGCGTGTTCGCTTAAATTACAGTCGTCCATCTTTGTAACGGCTGGGATACATTATTGCCGTCGGAAGATTTCTCGATGACCGTTTAAATCGTCGCACATTTAGATGCAACTTGGGTGAATAGACCTAGTATATGAAGTCATTGGAACTGCGGCATCCATTTAAATTGCACGCCGTTATAGAATAAATTATAAGATTTACTGTGTTATTATACAATGAGTGAATTCTACCGTTATATATTAGAAATACGTCTTCATTTCCCAAGACAACTTTTTTTTCTAAAATTTTCTACTCGTCAATTTGAAAGAAATATTTCCGGCCAGGCCGATCCTTTTCGTCGCATCTATCTTTGCTTTTCATCACTGCGAACGCGCGACTTACTCGTGCGCGTAGGGTCAATCTTCATTCCGCTCATTCCTTCTCAATCCATCGAGGCGTACAAACGGTCTCAAGGGCAATCAGAAAGACGAGACACCCTCATTTGCCAATGCTGTTGTGTTGTATCCGAGCGCTCATGTATCCGAGGGTGCCGGTTCTTCGCGCCTGTCTCTTTTCGACGTTCCGCTTTTTCTGCTCAACCACTCGATGTGGAAAAATACACAGGGGTTGAAGAAAGCATGAGAAAGAGACAAAGAGACAAAGAAAGACAGAGTGAGATGGGAGGGAGAAAGAAACAAACAAGAGCTCCCTCCGATTTAGAATCGGGGTTTTGCAACATGTCGTGGGATGTCACGGCACACTTATCCCCCCAGTTTTTCGTCCCCTGCGCAATATTACAATTTTATGGTCTCTTCTGCACTTGATGGCAATGATTCAAATGCGCATTTCTCAAAAGACGTTGTTGCGCGCAAATATGAAGGTAGATTTAAGCAAATGGAAATAGATGCCATTGAAAATTAACTAATAGTAAATTAAACGTAATAGCATATGCTTTTAAAAAAGACAGTGAAGAATTATGACTCGACTCAAGGCGATGGCTAATGAAGATTAAATTATTATTCGCGACCCCTTTAAGAATGATAAAAAAGATTTTCTAAAAACTTTGAACGAATGTGCAAATTGAATTAAAGGTGAAAACAGTAAGCAAAAAATACAGGATCTAATATCCGTTCTACATTTTTGACATTTTGCTGCTTCAACCTAATATTTCTTATTATTCTATTTGGAGTTGATGTGAACTTTTAGCCTCCACCACATGTATGACGGCCGGAAAATGGAATGTAGGCCAGAGGAGTTTTGAATGGAGTATGAAATTATATTTCCTAGTCAGATATTTTTGCAAGAACGGTCAGACAGTAATGCAAGTTTTATGCTCGTCTACGCTTGCTCTCTTTCTCTCCGTCTGCATACGTTCCTCTTTGTAATTTACTTAGGAATTCTTTTTCTCCTGGCTGTTAGACTTTTCGTTGTTTTCCGTTTCGCGCTCCACATTCCCATTTTTCCCTTCGTTACCCGAAAGGCGAAAGCGTACAATGGGATGCAAAGGGATGAAAAAGAATGTAGGTTTACTGTCGTTTCGGGATCACGTCGTGTCGTAAATGCCATAACAAACCTTTGCGAATCTATAGCGTTTCCTTGCACCAACTCAGTTATAAAAAGTTACCGACGCGACGTTGGTCGTGTGGTGAATTTTACGATTTTCAGATTTTTCAAGCGTGAACGTGCTGAATTTCGCTGTGACAGTAATCTTTCTGTTTTTTTCTGGGTACATTGACAAGGAAGAAAAATCATTTCTCGATTTACTAAAATGTTTTTACAATCTCTTAAACATTTATTGATAATTCTCTTAAAAGTTACAAATCTCTCTTTTCTCATTTATTATCGCTCGCTTTCAAGTGTCAATAAACAACAATTGCTCTCTTCGAAGGATCTAATGAAAACTCTCGGAAGGCGGTTCGCCAATTTATTTTCACTTCAACCCGCTTGGTATGATAACCCGTATGTTATGAAGGCGCGGAATGAAACGCATTGCAATAGGAAGGAAAGAGAGAGAGAGAAATGACGACGTGCATGCCACGTTCGCGCCGTTGATTCTCGGGCGATATGTTCCAGCCCGCTTTCAATTTCGCGCAAAAGTTGAAATGATATCGCTCCGTCTCGGAGAGAAAGGAGTTTACGACGCGTGGAGATTGAAAGAAGAAACTTGGTAGGCGACGCCGGCCGGCCGGCGCGCGTCAGAATTTAAATCCTTTTAAGCAACTTCCTCATTTCCCTGGCGTTTATAATTCATGGGAGGCGGCGCCGGCGGCAAGCTCGGAAAACTGTGCCGTGAAAAACATCTCGACCCTAGTAACCCGACACGCACGCGCGCGGGCGTGAATTTCCATGGAAAAAGGATAGCCCGTAACGATTTACTCGCTTTTGTACTCGCGCCCCGGGGGATGTATTCATGAATTATGCCTGCCGCTATTCCGCATCTCGTGGACGAGTATGCAGATGCGACGGGTCCGCGCGCGGGACCGCGTGTGACAGTGTGCTACAAATAATTATACGTTAATTAACGTGAACGCGTACGAAGACGAGGTAGTTCGTCCGTCGTTTTGCAACGCTCGCCCGCCGCTTGCATATAAGCGTTGCGTGGAATTAAACACCAAAGCGCGCGTATTATAATGTAATCCATCGGGAAACAACAGCGGGAATGGTAGCTTTTGCCACGCGATGCGCTATCAAGTTTTCATTAGGTGGATTAGTATATCCCTTTTTTTAATTGGGTTAATTACTGTAATTTCTGGCCGCCTACTCTTATGGGATAATGATAACGTACTTCGTATAACGTGAACACGAATCGTGTAACGTGTCCAGTGAGGCCTGAACGAAATTTCCATTTTCTAACACCTTTTCCTAAATTAACTCTTTGCCCTGATAATATTCCAGATCCTTTATTATTTTACATGCGCCTGACTCTTTCTTGATGCATTAACCGACATGTCGTCGAATGTAAATTAAATAATACCACCATGCTTTACTCTGTTATAAGTTTCCTCAAGTAATTCTCGTGATATAT